>BGPR01023291.1:0-12546 GCA_013235015.1 Araneus ventricosus | reverse complement strand
CCAATACAACGCGCGTGGGTTCTTTTGTGCAGCGAAAATTTCCACCCCCACCCCTTCATAAAGGTGAATTATCGATACCTGCCGACATCTCCAGAATTAATTTTAACACCCTTCCCCTCATGCAACCTATTCGCCCGTTACCCCCTCCACGCCAACTCCAGCACGTACGCTGCACAGTTTCACCCTCCACTTAACAGGCGGAAAGTGCACATCTGTGTTAGGTTGCCTGCTGCTGTTAGCAGTGAGAGGGAAATACTAAACAAGGGGTGGCTCATTTCGGGCTTTACCCGTGATGAATTTGCGAAAAAATCCCTGTAATTCACGTACGCAAATCTGCAGGACGATTGGGAAGTTAGGAGAGGAAAAAGTAATGTTGGCATAGTGCGGTGCACCCACTTTGTGAGTTGTTTGGTTTTGTCTGAATTGTTGCAGTTATTTTTTCAACGCAAAACGCACGATTTCGGGGGTTCATTTCCCCATTCCCGTTATGAGAGTTGCTTTCGGTTGCATGATTGCTTTTTGAATCACATTTGCCAACAAAGGAAGGAAGATAAATGGAAGTTAATTTATGAACAAAGTGGAGTTTGATAAATTATTCTTATTCACATATTTCTGTTTCGTACAAGAGTAATAGTGGGCTTACATGAGGCGTCTAAAGATTTGAGTTGGAAAGCTGATTGCATTGGCAACAATATTCCCCTTAAAGCTGTATGAAGATTTATACACAAATTTAAAAAGATGTACAAATTAATATTTTACTTTTGATTAAGAGGAATTTTTCTGAGTGTTTATTTTTTGTTGCTTCTTCTAGTAGCACTTCAATATTCAATTTGATCTCTTCATATAATTCTGTACTTTTCTTTTTGCTAGTGTCTTTTCTTTAATATCTTGAAAAGGCCGTGTTAAGTCTTTTGTGTGATTTGCCTTTTTTGTGACTTGGTTCAGAAATTCAAAGCGACCATTTCCTTTGAAATGAATACTTATGTGCTTTATCTCTAATATGACTGTCAATGGAATTTAGATTAATCTCAAAAAGAATAATCAAGAGAATGTGTTTATACAGTGAAGTTCTCTGTCTGAATATGCTCATTCTTTACATTCATTCGAAAACGGAATATTTTCAAAAACGTTAGACGTTTCTTTGTACTTTTTTTAAAGTTCTAAAAAACCTAACTATCTTCTGATGTTGCTTACTTCGTTAGAAAAAATAACCATTTTCTTTGCTTAAATTACGAGAAGATAGCTAAAATGCATATTTTCAGTATGAAAATATTTTTTACTTTTAATTTATTAGAATATACAAAATCTTAATCTCAATAATAATACTGCTATAAGCAGAACTTTATAAGTTCTGTAACTAGAAGAAACAAAATGAATTTAATATGAAAAAAAATGACATTTTGGCGCAAATCTGAAAAATGATGTATAAACTTAGTTTTTGTTATCACAACATTCTACCAAAAACAAAATAATGAAAAGGAAACAACAAGTTGTCATGTTGGAAACAACAAGTTGAATATAGCCTATTGTAATTTAAAATCTTCATCAGATTTGAATTTTAAAGCTCTGCTCAACTGAAATACAAAAGTGAACTTTCATCTCTGTGCTCTCAACATGAAACGTTTCAAAATGTTTTTTTATGTGATATATACAGCATTTACAACTAAATTTCGCCTAAATGTATCCCCAACTGCTTATGTTATGTTATCTTAGATTAACGTCCCGTTTGGAAGCCACATGAGGCCTATTTTAGGACAGATTTGGTAATTTTGAAATTTTTATTTTAAAATTTCTTTTCGAGTTACATATTTCTTCTCGAATCCTTAAATGCCTTACCTGGAGTTTCTTTTTTCTGAAAATCGAAATTGAAGCTATATCACAAGACTTTCTCTAGTAATACGTTTCAAAACTCAATTGCGTAAGTAGTTGTTCTCAAGTAAACACCAAATGAATTTCATTACATTTTAGAAAAACTATAAAGCAGCTAAAAACTTGATTTTGTAACTTGTTGCAGTGTCTGTTGAATTGAAATCATTATCATTTGGCAGCGACACATGATAATCATTCGGAGTAAGAGGTGAGAGTTTAGTTTAGCATGTGTTATGCAGAAAAAGATACTTGTGAGAATGGCAAGCATAAACTGGACGAAGAGTGTAGAGAGATCTTTACAGGAACGAGATGTAGGATACATCCTTCTTCCTCGTGATCAAACTCTTGGTCCAGATATATAAATAGAGTAGGATTTCCCGGTTGGGGGGACGCCTATAGAGATTAGGCCAGATGTCTCTCCTGTTAACATTAGGATTAGTTTCCCCCTCTCGGTTCTACGACAGCGTCAAGTTTCAGTGTCCTAGAGTTAATTTATTCAAGCCAAATGCGATGCATATTTGTTAAAATTATAATAATTATCAAGCTAGTTTTATTAAAATTACAATGGATTGTAAGATATTTCCTAAAATACTTGTGTCACCATTTTCCGTCGGAATTTCATTGCAAAGTGAACATAACACCATATTCATGTAACAGTTAAATCCATATTCGGCCCAACTTCATGACAAGATGGAGTTACTGCATGAGAGTTGTTTGGAAAAATATCTGCGCCGTCATATTCCTTTGAACTTTCATTGCAAAGAGAATCCGACGTTATGTTCATATAACAGTTAAATCCACAAGCGACGCAAACTTCATGACAGGTTGGAATTTACGCGGGTTAACTGTCTGTATAAATATGTATGTCATCAATTTCCGACGGACTTTTATTGCTAAGAGAACCAACCCGACATTCATAGAGCCCAAATGTCATGATAGTTTGGAGTTTCTGCGATCAGTACAGCCGTGTATGTCCCTACATTTTTTTTCTGATAATCAGAAAAGAAGTAACATCACCGGTTTTTCTAATGTACAATGAAATTATTTTCTGTTTGAAAATAATTCAAAAAGCTAAGTAAACGCGTAGAAAACAAAGCATTGTTTAACGGAATCATTAATTGTGACATTTCAGAACTATAATTTACATTCTCCAGCTATTGAATTTTATTTTTCCGAAAATATTTCACATAAATGCATTTTTTATGTTCCAATAAAGGTCTTAATTATTCCACATTTTAAATTTATTTTTTCATTCCATTTTATGGATGCATTATATTATTTTATAAAAAAAATATTTTTGCAGAAGAGAATGCAAAATTTTAAAAAGCTTCCCAGAAGATATCTCGGAACCTAATTAAAACTAATTAATTTTTTTGTATTTTAATCTCATTTGTCTTTCTTTCTATGAAGTTTAATTACTCGACTTTAAATTATTTTTTCGTCTTACTCACTTGAAAAGTGACGATGCAATATTTTTTTTTTTCAAAATTTATGTAATCTGTCTAATGAAATTGCTACAGATTATTTTTTCTCGCGCGCTTCTCTGTTTTTGAAACAAAACAAATATTCTATCGCTTATTTTTTGACATTTTAATTCTTTTCATTCGCAATTAATTTCAATTATCAATATGAGTGATAACATCGTTTTTGTCGAAGCGCAATAATTTTTCGTTTAGAAGCATGTGGAAGTCACAAGGGATATTGAATTAAATTGTTTAAAACGTTAGGTTTGTGAAATTAAAACTTTGTAATAAACCAACGATTAAAAAACCAAAAACGCTAGGAATTATGGATTTCGAATTTTGATATTCCTTTGTGAGCTTGTATTCGAATTTTAACAAAAATTTAATTAAAGTAGTATGAAAATACTCTTATATTTTAATTATATTAACTCAATATCGCAATCTAGAAATATCTTTAATTTTAGTGAGACTGCTGAGGATTTCATGAAAAGTTTCCAATAACAAACTGAAAAAATGTTATACTTTGTTTCTGCGTAGTTTTGAAAACTGCATTTTTATATTCTTTTTTAATGTTGTTTAAGTGCAAAAATTAAAGTGAAATCGAACTTGGAATGTTGAAATCGTTGTTATTAGAAGTTTTGTGAAATTCTCGGCTTTTCATGTTATTTTAATAACTCATTTGCCCCCTCCCCCCTTGAATGGTGCAGACGCTTTAAACTGAAATTTAAATTTCTGACGCTACAAATTTGTAATCATTGTTCTTGCAAAAATGAATGAGTAATGTAGAATGAATAAAATTTATTATTAATGTTTATTTTTGTCAGAAAGAATGAACACTATTCAATGACTACATAACATTGCTCAGCTGAAATTCTTCCACAGAGTGTTATTAATAACATTGACCCTTGCTCAGCTGAAATTCTTCCACAGAGTGTTATTAATAACATTGACCTGTATGGTACTTACATATTTTCTGATCGAAGTTCTCGATGTCGTAACTCTTTTTGAATCCAAGCACACATCATATATTTGCTGTTTTATCAAAATGTCGTATTTCAAAAACTACACACAGCAAAACATAGGAAATTTTGTTATAATAACTGGAGCAACTAGCAACACATAGCATTTTGCGACAACATACAACATTTTGTGAGCAGATGTAGCCACCTTATATTAAGTGTTTTGCATCAATAAAATGTTTTGACAAATTTGGCATAAGACATTTGGTATATCGTAACAGTGACGATTTCCAAAAGATTTTGCGATGACGATTTTAAATGTTTTTTTTTTTTTTGCGAAGCATTATATCAATTAATTTTGTTTGTTTGAAGTTTAAAAGACGTAGGCATAAATATTAGAAAAACTATAAAAAATCGTGTAACTCATTAATACTTGAATAAATATTGAAATAACTAGTTTTTCGGTGAGATTTAAATTTTGTTGTATTCAAGAAGACTAGTTTATATTTTATTAAACTGTTTTTACTAAAATTAAAACTAGTGAGAAAATGCTAAATGATGTCATATAAATCACAAATCATAATTTCAACACTTTGGCTGATTCGGTTCATATGATTCAGTTTCCAAACTCTTTTAGCCAGTACTATAAAATGTAAATCAATTGAATCAGTCACGGTTGGCCAACATAACTTTCGACTTTTAAAGATTTGGTTAGAAATAATCCTCCTGATTAAAACGACATCAAGACTAACACAAAGTCACAGAATTAGTGAGTGAGCTTGGATATTTAGGAATGAAAAGTCAGATAGGGCTACATTGAACCAAATACGTGGTAGCCGTTGGGGCACATATTTCCTAGACAAGTTAAAACTTAGATACTAACTACTTGCAGTTCGCTTCATTGACAATGGCCTTTTTTAATTTAAGAAACGTCGTCTAGTACGTTTTCATTTCAGAAAGTCGGTGAAGTGTCAAATGCCTGCATGGTTACATCATTTGTAGATTGTTTTTCAAGCAGTAGTCACGAAATATGGACAAAATAAACCGGTAAGTTGGTTGTTCAGTTTATAATTTATTATACATTTTAATTTAATTTGACTTGCTTTATTGTTTGTAAAGATTGAATTTTGCTATCTATTTTCACTCACTTCTTACTGTGCTAGAAATTTTTGTGAACTTGTGTGCTCTCGATGCCCATACACTATTTTAATATTTTCGGAACTTAATTAGAAACTGATTGAGAAATGTAACAAATTTTTTATACCATATGAGTGGCGCCACCTGGTAGTGAATTTGAGAAAAATTGATTTCAAAATCCCATGATATTTATAATAATGTATCATAAATTCAAGAATAAAAATGAGAAAATATTTAAAATAAAAAGAATTTTACTTTTCAGTAGATTAATAAAAACGCTTTTTCAAAAACTTTTTTCGTTAAATTTATTATTGCTTTTTTTATTATTTTTATTTTGCCAAGTCAGATTACTTAGCTTCTCGAATATAAAAAGAATTCGGACATATATATCCAGCCCGTCTTTCATACTGGAAAAAAATCTTTACATCTTAAGCTGTAAAGATGAACTATTATATAGATATTATTATCATTAACTATTATATAGAACTATTATAAATTTCAAAAGCTTTTCCTCATTTCAGAAACAAAATACAGACGAAATTGCAAATTATATCAGTGATAGAAGTTCATGTTCTGAAACACAACTATTTGCTGACAGTGACAGCAACAACTGTGCAGTCTACAATATACCCGTGAAACAATGGGAGAAATGTGGGATTCATAGCGATATCGACAGAGATGGTTTAGAAACTGATACACTGCATGTGTATACACTTAATGCTTTTTTCATTATCTTTTCAAGACTAATGGGACATATTTGTTTCATTGCACAGGACGATTGGGACATATCGTCGTAAATACAAACTACAGAATTCAATAGTTAGTATCTGCATTCGTGATATATATCTCAGGTTGTAAAAAGAAAAGGAATTTTTTATGTTTTATTCCATTATAATGATTTAATTCATCACTTGAAATATAAGAAGTGTTGCATTCCATTCTTATTTGTCTCGAAAGGGTTTATCAAAGATTTTGTGAAAAAGATGTCTACTCAATAACTATTCCGAAATTTTAAATTTTTATTCAAGTGAATTTATCAGTTCTTTATGAAAATTCTGCATTATTTCGAAATTCATTTTATTTTCTTAGCTGTGTAAGTAACAATTTCTTAATTCTGTTGATATTAGCTCGGGCCGCGGCGATCTGGTAGTAAGGTCTCGGCTTCGGACTGGAGGGTTCCAAGCTTGAACCCGATTACATCATAGATTCGTCTTGTATGTGGCACTGGTGCAATTTAGATTTGACTTCCATTGCCCAATGTTCTCCGACTGGTGTGATGCGGAAGTTTGGAGAGAGGGGTGCCTGTTCAGGTGTCATCCTCCTCAACTGACCGCAGCTCAAAATTTTTTGGTCCATCCCAAAAATAGCTCTCGTGTTTCTTCAAACATGGGAATAAACTATAATTAAACTAAACTAAGCTGTTATAATCTCATAGATTAATTCTAATGATCAAAATTGCTGTTTCAAAAGTAATACACTTCAAGGGTAATTACTTAAACCAGCTTGCGGAGTGCACCATCTTAAAGGGGCGTCAAACTAAGAGAAAGGCGCACAAAGACATGAATAAAAGACAAATTCCAGAAAACAAATTATTGAGACCAAATTAACAAAGGATTCTTTCTCACAATTAAAAGATAAAATGCCACCTTAAAAGTAGGTTAATACATTTTATAAATTACTTCTTATTGAAACGTAGTAATTTGATCGTTATATTTCTGATTGGTTCATAACTGATGTTTAGAAAAATGTCTATTGAAAGATAAATTTGGTATGCGTGAAATAAATTATTTCTAATCTAAACGTAATAGTTTAATCTTTATATTTCTAATACGTTGATAACGGGTGCTTTGAAATATTCCTGTTGAATAGTAAGTTTGCCATGTAATTGAAACTCTGATTTTTCGGCTCATTAATCACAAGATAATTATCTCTTCTAATTTCGAATTACCTTGCTGCCACCAACGCATTTCGATTGCATAACACTCTGTAAGCAAGAGCATCCATTTTCTTGGTAATCAAGAACTTGATAAGGAATATTCTGAACGTTTCTGCCACGTTTTGTCTTACACATATATAAGTAACACTAAAGGGGTTTGATATTAATTATTTAAAATTCCAAAATACAGTAGTACCCAATGAAATCTCACCATTTAACATTTTGCATGAATACGACATTATAAATTTAAATTGGGCAAATGATAACGTCTTTTCTTCATTTCAAGAAGGAAAGTTGTCGTGGTTGCCTCCTGGTAAGGTCCCGGCTTAGCGGCTGGAGGGTTCCAGGTTCGAAATCCGGTTCCACTGAAGTTCCGTCGTGTATGGGGCCTGTTGCACGCTAAATCATACGTGGGAGGCCAAACGTCCTTCCGCTAGTGTGGCGCGGAAGATTGGAGAAGGGATTGCCAGCTCAGGTGTCGTTCTTCTCAACTAACCGCAGTTCAAAATTTTGGGGTCCATCCCAAAGTAACCCTCACGTTGCTTCAAAACAGGACGTTAATAAAACTAAACGTTAACTAAATTAAATTAAACTTCAAGAAGGAAATTTTGATCTGATTGCAATGGGAAAGCAAGCATGAAATCATCATCGTGTTTTGTTAATACATCATTCTTTAAGTGATTGCTTCAACCTAGTAAATAAAATATGATAAAATCTAGGGTGGTGCATTTTCATTGGCCACTAATGGGCAATGGAAAGCTATTGCAACTAAATGTCATGATTATTGTTAGGTTTCAATACTGCAAATCCTGTGACTAACACACAGTTTTTCTATTTATATAACTGAGATTTTCTGTCACCGATAATGAGAACGATCAAACACAATTAAACTGAAATAATTTTATTTATATAATTTTCCAGTTTTTCAATGAATATTGGCAAATATTTATTGAATCAATTTTTTATTACTAGTAACATCTCATTTATTTCTGTTGCAAGTAATTAGTTAGATCAATCTTATGATCGATAATTATATTCTTTTAAAAATTAACGTGAGCTACTAAGATGGAAATAAAATAGGTTTGAAGCGTATAAAAAACACGTGCATGTATGTGTTACGTGCATGTGTTTGGCATCTCTCAGTCCAGAAATAGAGTTCCTTAACGTATTATTTAAATAAATTCATCACAGGTAAAAATAATTTTGCATCATTTAAATTTCCCTTTCCTTCTTCAGATGTTCAAAAATTATTCCTAATGATCAAAATCCATCATGTTCCAAAAATAACAATTCGAGGGAAAAATAATTACTTATCCTTAAATTTTTCTATTCTTGAATATTAGAAAGTCTACGTGTAACAGGTAGATGAATTTCAATTTTAATTAAAATCAACGTGACTAAACTGAAATAATTTTATTTGAATCTGCTTCTTTTGAATTAAACTTGGAATAAATTTATTAAACAACCTTTCCCACGATATTTCTCGCTTTATCCAAGCATTCTTAAATTAACTTAAAATAAGGGAAGTATTGAAAATATATTAAACTGTCTTGCTTTGATTCTTTCTAAATAAAAATTCAATCCAAAGCTTTTACCATGCTATTTCATTTAAATCTCGTCTAAACTGAAAGCTGCTTTCCCCGTTGATAACACAGAGATCACATGAATAGGCTCCTAAATAAAATAGATTCGGTGAACATAGAAAATCATCACATGTGCCGAGATGTGTTGTGTGTATAAGTTTTGAGACCCGTGCTTCAGAAATACAATTCCTTCACCTTTTTTCAAATAAATTTATCACATGTACGTAGAATTTTGGATTATTTCAATTTTCCACTTCTTTATTTTTGCAGGGTCCACTCTTTTGTTTCCGGTACCCTGCTGTCAAAAATTATTCATAATGAGCAAAATCCATAATGTCCCAATTAAAGATTTTGAGAAAAAATAAATACTTTCCATGAATTTCTTACTTCTATAACTGCAATGTTTTTTGTATCAGAATATTAGAAACATAGTTAAGCTTACTTGTAACAGGTATATAAATCACAGTTCTGAATAAAACCAGAATGATTAAACTGAAACAATTTTATTTGGATTTGTTTTTTTTAAATACAACTTGGAAAATATACATGGGAAAAAAATATTTTCCATGATATTTTCCGGAAAATTCGAGTATTTCTAAACTGATTTTAAATTGAGAAAATATGCAAATATCTTATTCGGTCTTGCATTGATTCTTTCTAAATAAATTCCCAACCAAATCTTTAACTACACTGTTTTATTTAAATCATTTTTCATTTGAAAGATATTTCCCCGTAGATAACACTCAGCATATATGGATAGGTACATAAAAAGCATCACAGATGCCGGAGTGTGTTATATGCGAGCGTTTAGCGACCCTCACCCCAAAAACAGAGTAATTTAGAATTTTGTGCTTGTAAATTCATCCCATGAACACGATTATTTTGAATCTATTCAATTTTCCTTTTCTTCTGTTGTGCGGGGATCTCTTGATACAAGTGCCATTTTCTCAAATGTTATATCTAATAATGAAAATCAATAATGCTCCAAAATAATGATATTGAGAAAAAATTATTATTGTTCACGTATTTTCGAGTTGTATGTTCAAGATTTTTATTCCTGAACATTAAAAATTTTACATGTAACGGATAGAAAAGTTTCAAATCCGAATAAAAGCAGCATGATTAAACCGTAATAATTTTATCTGGATCTGCTTCTTTTAAGTGCAACTCGGTATATATTTATTAAACAACTTTTTCCATGATATTTCTCGCACTATTCAAACATTTCTAAAGAAAATTTAAATTTAGAAAAATATTCAAATCTTTCATTGATTCTTTCTAAACAAGAACTCTGTCCAAAATGTATACAACGCTATTTAAATCTTATCTCAGTTGAAAGGTATATTTCCCCTTTGATAACCCTCTGCGTGCACGAATAGGCACGTAAATAAGTTTTGTGTGTATAGAAAAGCATCATGTTCATGAGAAAATGTGTTATGTGAGTATGATTTACGACTCTCGCTCTAAAAATGCAGCTTTATTTTATTTAAATAAATTCATATGATGTACATAAAAATTTTGAATCGTTTCAATTTTCCTTTTCTGCTTGAGTTTTACGGATATCACTTTTTTATTCCGGTACTATTCGCTCAACAGTTATTCGTAATAATTCTAAAATCTATGATGTTAAAAAAATAACGATTTTGGAAAGCTAATTACCTCTTTATTAATTTGATAAGTGTATAGATTCGAAATCTACTTAAGGTAGGTGTGCCAAAGGTGGCCATAGTTACGCCTTGAGAAGTTCTTCAAAATTTTCAGGTTAGGTGTGTGTGGGTAATTTTTTTTGTAAACTTTTACACTAATCTCTAACACATATCAAGTATACTTTTCTTTGTAAAACAAAATTTAATTATTTTTATAATACAACTTCAAATTTGTAGGTGGTAGGCCACCTTTGGCGCATAGTGTTTCAAAGGTGGCCCATATATTGAAATCACTTTTAAAATGTGGAAAAAAAATACTCTGGAAGCCATTTTTACTTCTAGAAGTGTATTACAATGTCCAATACTTTATGTTTATACTTATAACAGTAACTAGGCCAAGAATTAACAAAAGTTTCTTTTAGATTTCGTGAGATTTTTCTGATATGCAAATAAAACTATAACCACCATTCAATAATTAAACAAAAAAATGTAACTTTTATTGTTATAAATTTAACAATAAATGGCAATAAGTTTTTTTCAGATATTTAAGTAGAAATTTTGAAAATTACCCTTATTACATTGATTTCCATATTTGTTTCTTAAGGTGGCCCGACACCCGGGCCACCTTGGGAACTTGCATATGGTCGCCATTTTCACTACTTAAAACTATTAATATGATAAATTTGTTAGTATTGAAGTAAATGTGGTTAAAGAGAAACAAATAAACTTTCAGAAAATGTATCATAACTCAAAGTTCTAAGAATTTAAATACATGTAAATTAAAATATCTTCTTACTTGGAAATTAGAACGACTACTCCTCAAAAGTGAAATCACTGCATAACATGGCGGCCGATCAAGATTATCTCTTCAAATTCAGCCACGTGAAATGCAGATACATGATTTACAATGCAATAGCACCATGTTGTGATTACAAATTAAATTAATTTTACTTTTGGAGGTGGGCTACCTTAGGAATACTGGCCACCTTTGGCTCACCTACCTTATGTCTCTTTAACTGTTGATCTCTCTTTAGATTCCGGTATAATTCATTCAAAATTTTTCCTAATGATTAAAATTTTTAAATTTCCAAACAATAATTATTTTTCATATTTTTCTTAGTTCCATAACTGCAAGCTTACTATGTTTCAACATTAGAAATATAAATAAGCCTACATATAACAAACAAATAAATTTTATTATTGAATAAAACCCACATAATTAAACTGAAATAATTTTATATTGTTCTGTTTCTCCCATGATAATTCCCGCTCTATTCAAGCACTTCTAAAATAATTTTAAATTGGGAGAAATATTCAAATTCTTCCTTACTCGGTCTTGCATTGATTCTTTCTAAGTAAGAAATTCGGTCCAAAACTTTTACAAAGCTTTTTCATTTAAATTTTATCTCAGTTGAAAGCTATATTTTCCCGTTGACAACCCTCCACGTGCAGGAACAAGTACGTAAATAAAATACGTTCAGCATGTATCGAAAAGCATCAAACATGTCATAAAGTATAGCTTGAGTGTGCTTTGTGACCCTCAACCTCAAAATAGAGTAATTTAGATTTTTGTACTAGTAAATTCATCACAGGCACATAATTAGTGTGCATCATTTCATCTTTCTTTTTTTCTGTTGTGTAAGTATGTCTTGATACCAGCACCATTTTCGCTAAAGTCATTTCTAATAATCAAAATCAATAATGTTCTAAAATAATGATATTGGAAAAATTATCATTTTCCATAAATTTCCTAGTTGTATAACTGGAAGAATTTTAACCCCGAACATTAGAAACCTTACATGTAATATAAAGATAACTTTCAATTCCAAATAAAACCAACATGATTTAATCGAAATAATTTTATTTGGTTCCGTTTCTTTAAATACAACTTGGGATATATTTATTAAAAAATTTCCCTATGGTATTTCTCGCTCTATTTAAGCAAATGCCTAA
>BGPR01023289.1:0-24386 GCA_013235015.1 Araneus ventricosus | reverse complement strand
TGTAAGTATTTCTGAATATTTCTTTTAATTTTTATCCAGGTTTAAATCAACAATTAATCTTCAGAAAAACGTTAATATTTCACCGACTGAACATTTGTTGAACTTCGTAAGCTTTTTAAAAATTATTTCATCTTCAGATTGCTTAAGATTGAGTTTGTAGTTTACTCGCTATTTTAAATTTAGCATCAGAGTAGGCATCAAACTGAAACACTCCTGGCAAATTCTTGACAATCTTTGTTGCAATTCCACAGTTTTGAGATCCCTAGACATCTGTAATTTTTGTGATATAAGAATTTTAATTCGAGCAGCTCGATTTCTTTCGAACAGCTCATTCTAATTTTTGGAATCTGCGGACATGGGTGGGAACATTTTCTCTCTTTCAAGATACAGCGAAAAATGAATTTAGAGACACCTCGCAGACATGTTTAATACCCGGTACTTTGGCATTATTATATGGCAACATGGTGTTGTTTTTGATAGACAAATGCATTTTTTTCTTGTAGTCTACACACCTGCTTCGCTGGCAAATACAAAGAGCAGAATTTTCTTAAATTAGTGTGATGGCGGATTGAAAGAAGAACGACAGTTAACCGTTAAAAAGTTAAGATGAAATGGCATGGCAAAAATAGCATGAATTAAACACAATACAAACGAAGAAGCAGAATCAAAGTTTTCTTTGGATGGCGAGTTTGGTACAGAAAAAAAATATTACTTTCCGATGTCATTGTAAGAAAATTTATGTTGTCCCCTTGAATCTCTATTTTTTAGAACATTGTTTCCATTGTCGGCGGTATGGGGTTCTTGTCTGAAGTACGTCTAATCTCCCGCCATGGGAACCCCAAGAATAGTTGTTGCTCGAAGGTGTTTGGGTGACTTAA
This sequence comes from Araneus ventricosus, assembly GCA_013235015.1. Classification (NCBI taxonomy): domain Eukaryota; kingdom Metazoa; phylum Arthropoda; class Arachnida; order Araneae; family Araneidae; genus Araneus; species Araneus ventricosus. The sequence goes on along the minus strand of BGPR01023289.1, from coordinate 23,508 downwards.
CCGTTCTGGTTAAATGTCGGTAAATGCTGGTGCATCGAAGGACAGAGACTCGTGGGACTGAGACCTCAGTGCAGCTCTTATGGACACTTATATACTGTGTATGCATCATAGGAAATGGACCGACTTGTTCGATTCCAAACGACTACAAATCTGCAAGTATCAACTGGAACTATCTAGCCACTGATCGTGGATCGTGTATCTTAAAACCTTTTAAAGCTGGCGTGTCAGAAGACTGAAACTCCCGAGTTCCTCTTTCAAAGGTAAGGAATACTCTCTTCCCCTTCAAAAACCGTAATGACAGCTTCCTTTCTGTGGTCGATATCCAAAAGAAGAGGTTGAGTTACCGATGGTTATTAACTCTATAGAGACCAAATTCAGAACCAGGTTGATTTTTAATTATTTTTCCATAAATTTCACTTTTCAATAGCTTAGTTTAAAGATATAAATCATCTTCATCAAAGATATAAAGAAAGTACTTTTATATATAATTTTCTCAGGTGGGAGAATTGGGGACTTCTAATTAAGCTTATATTATAGACTTAAAAATGGAATACAATCAAGAAAAGACTAAATAATATGCAAAGTATTTTAAAAAAATTTATAACTAAGCATAGTTATGAATTTAACTTTAACGACATTCAAACTTATTAATTAACAAAAAGATATAAATTCAAATTATAAAAAAGACATTTTGACAAAAAATAGAGAAAATTCAACTTTACAACTGCATTTTATATTACTCTGGTGAGTATCTGCTCCTTCTTGTTAATTTGCTCTCATTGTAATGTAGTCTTGTATTTTCTCCACATTATGTCCATTTACCTGAGATGTATCTCTAATGTTACGACCATCATTCTTCCGCTGCTATAAAAAACCGGTAACTTTTGGTCGTGGTTGAAGTCCATTCTTTCTTGCTCCAGTTTGTAACCGAAAAATGCGGTACTCCATCCTCCCTAAGCAGTCAGGGTCTTCTGAATGATAGTCACTGCAATAGTTCGAGTACTGAGGCGGGAGTCCAAATAGCTATCACTGGCCACGGCCCGACTGCTCTCGTAGAAGGCACGTACTATCACTGGAGGGGGTAGCTCAACCCCACCATTATTGTACCCCCAGGAGAAACGAGATCCCAGCTACTTATTTGGCAACTTCTCATCCATGTACTCGTGGTGCCTCCTACCGGGGAGTGCCCCAGTTCGTAAAAGTGAAATTATAACTTCTCGACAGATGATTGAGTTGATTATGTTTCCTGCAAGTTCCCGCATGCAATAGCCATCCAACAACAACTACATTTAATGCATTCGCAAATAAATTCTACCAACATTTCTTATTACGAATCTTTGAAGGCAGTTTCTCAACATTTTATACAACGGATCAACTACACCCGTCCCAGAATTACATCTATGAATTAAACTTGGTGTTTTTGTCTGTACCTTTTTCTTCTGTGCATGAGAATATCTTTTTGTCATCTTGATTGGAAGATGAAATAATTAATTAGAAAAAAAGTAACAACAAAATTATCATTCCAGCAATACAAAAATGCTTAGCCGTTACATTTATAATTACCTTCCACTGAAAGTTTAAGATAAAAATGATGCTTTCTTAAAAATTAAGGCATTACTCCTTTAGCAACAGGATGGATTCCCCTTCGTTTTTCCATTTTGTTTTCAGTAGAAACTAACAATAAAAGGACACTCAATAGCGAAATTCCCTGTTTCACAGAACCGTGACAATTATTCAGTGTTCCGATTTGGGAACATGGAATTTAAATGAATTGTGTGATTCGCAGTTAAATGAATTATAACTTGGATTTTCATATTTATTTTATTATATCTTACGCGCTATTAGAAACGTGGACATTTTTTAATTGTGTTTACCGTTTTATAGAAATTTTAGAGCGTCTATTAGAAATTGTATAACGTTTTTAAATTTTATATGAATTTTATATTTTATATAATGCAATCAAATGGATTGGATGCTTTAATTTCTGAAATTCTGACGCCTGCGGTCATAAGCATCAAAGAAATTATTGTCCACCTGTTAGTAGTAGAGGAACAGCAGTTATAACTAAAACACACCATTTTTCAATTAGCAAATCCTTATATTATTCGATTTTTCAATAAAAATTAAACAACATTTCAACTCTTAATTAGACAGTTTTTTTTCTACATGGTGGGTTGAACACTGGTAGTGAATGTTAGCTATCGATATCTTTCGAGAACGTGATGCGTCATGCATTACATGAAATGATTGCCTGTTTGTTGTTTAAAGAATGCTAGCCGCCTTCGGCGATTAGCTTTATGCCCACGATATTAAAAGTCTGTGGCTATGCTTGTTCGTGAAATAAAATAGCTTTTGTAAAGGCTTAGGAACACTAGGGAGGTTTTCATTAGGGAGTGACAGGGATTACTTTTCGCCATGTGGAAGAGTGATACTGAGACCTTTCAGACACCCTGTGAGGTAAACTATTCTTATTTCCCTTATTAACAGCAAACTTATTAATCAAATATCAACAGGACAATGGAATATTATTAATTTCTTGGTGATTAAAACCCATATTTTTTTGTACCAAGAAATGAAAGCGAATTCCTAATGCTTGCTGATGAAGAGGAATTGTGATTATTTTATCTACAAATAAATACCTGGATATTTACTGACATAGAAATCTATGATGATCATATTTTTTAAAAACAATTCTTACTGTGCGTAGAAATTTTTTAGGTTAATTGAAAAAAATTATGTTTCATTTTTAGATATGGAAAAACACTAATATGATTCTAAAAGATAATTCAGCATTTTACGAATTTAAAACTGTTTCGTTTTCTAAATTACAAAAAATTAAGAAATAACAGACAATCTTAGAATTATCAAACAATGGAGAAATTAAATAAAATAACACTCTGAACAAATCTTTAGATTCTAGATTATATTTTACCTCAGTCCCACAGACATACCCTATTATTCACAACGTCGATTCATATAATTTTTAGAAAACGGCATTTATTAATTTGATTCTTTTCTGCAAAAGATCTATTTCTTTCGCCACTCCAATGACTAATGCCTTAATGAAATTCGGAGATTTTTGAATCAGTTCAATAACTGTTATTAAAGAATCCGGTATCTGCCCTAATCAAATCAAAACGCATCTCGCTTCAAAAGCCAAACACGTCACCAAAATTACATCAGTTTAGGAAAACGCTGATGGCTCGATTGAAAACTATTTAAGAAACCAGAGACGCGTCTGCAAGCAATTTCAGAAACCGCCATTAATTTTGATAACACGAACAAATGGATTTGGTCCTTTAATTTCTCAAATCCTTAAACCTTTGGTCATAAGCGGAAAAGTAAATTATTGTTCACCTGTTAGTCACACAGGAGTAATAACGAAAATACTCCATTTTGCAGATATAAATAAAGTTTCTGCTCTGAATTAGACAACCTTTCCCGCTACATGGGTGTTTAAACTTTGGTAATGAATGTTAGCTATCGATGACTTTCGATAACATGATGATATTGTCATGCATCACATGAAGTGATTTCCTATTTGTTGTTTAAACAATACTAGTCGCCTTCGGCGACCAGCTTTTCTTCCACGATATTAAAAGCCTGTGGCTATTCTTGCAGGTTGGCGAAATAAACTAGCTTTTGTAGAGGCTGAGGAACTCCGCCAAAACTTTATTTTGCGATAAATTTCGAGAATGGAGGATGCTGGATGGCAGGCTATCATTTAGGACATAACTAGTGATCATAATCTTTCATATGAAAAAGAAATTGTCGAAATCGATCCAGTGATTTGGGCTGAGGGATTTTGTCAAGAGTTTCTCCCATAGAGAATGTGCAGTGGAATTTTGTTTTTTCGATTTCTCTCGAAATTGGAGAATGGTGGTGGGTGGGCGAGCATTGCTGGCATATCTTCACAAAATATATTTCTATATGAAATAAAAATTTTCAAAATCTGTCCTGTGGTTATAGCTAAGGGAGTGATCCTCATGTTTTGAAAATTCTTTTAAACAAATAGTTTCGCTTAAATATTTTTATTGTGTTATGTGCGATGCTAAAAATCGCGATGCCGTGTGACACACTCAGAGCAAAGTCATTTTCTGGTAATTTCGCATATATTCTTAAGACTGCCTCTGACAAAAAATATTTCTAAATTGAAGAAAGAAAATTTCTCATGAAAACAAGCTTAGCCAATAGTAATGTCATTTTGTAGGTTTTTCGAAAGTTTTAATTTCTTCTTCAAGTGCAAAGCACCTAGAAAATGAAGGAATATAGAAATACAGAATCTTTCAAGCAATGATTTTTAAAAAAAGAATTGACTTCCATTCGGATGTGATGCACAGTCTTTATTGCTAAGTTAAACTTTTTTAGATTCAGTGATCATAAGTTTCCGTTCCCTTTTTTTAATGCACATGATGAAATTTTCACAATATATGGATTGAGAATATATATCTGCTTGAGTTGACTAAATTCAAGTCTGCTTCTATCTCGATGATGATGATGGTTGATGATGATGATGACTGATAAACATTTTATAAATAAATCTTGATTCCATGAAAATTAACTATGTATACTTTCCACTGTTCGCATTATAGTTTTTTTATCCGAGCGTTGATGTATGAGGGTTCTATTGAATTTTTTAATTCAGATTTGTAAATAAAATGCTGAGTTTGTTGCTTCCGAATGTCATCAGCAATTTCTTTTTTAAATCTTCGTTGGAAGGTAAAACCTTCAAACACTTAATTGCTCTTGTTAATTATGTCGAGATAGAGAATATAATTGAACACCTTCTCCGTCAAAATGCTTTTGTTCTCTTAATGCAGTGGTTCCCAAACTTTATTCCTCCGAGTACCCCTTGATTAATCTTTACGTTTTCGCCTACCCTCCTACTGTCATATCCTTCCTCCTGCACTCCGCCACCAACCATCCATCTATGCAAAAAGATTTTATCAATAACGCTAAGGATTTAGGTTAGAATAAGTGTTTAATGATTCGAATTAATAACATTTTCCGGACTTATTTTTTATCTTACATTTTATTGCATTTTTGCAATAGTATTAGTTCACCGCCAAAATAAATGAAATCTGCATTGTCATAATTTCACATTAACTTGTAATGATGGCTAAAAATTACAATCTGTAATAATCAACTTTCCAAGAGGTAAAGTTATTAACTAGCAATTATTAACCTGGGGAAACTAAATTCTGTAATATTTGTAATTCCTTATGCTTTCTTGTTTCCACCATTACCAACTTTGATTTTGCGTACCTCCAACTAGACCTCCACGTACCGCCAGGGTTACGTGCACCATAAGTTGGAAACCTCTGTATTAATGTATGCGTAACTATGTAATAGGGTGGGCCAAATAAAACTTTTTTTTTCTTTTCAAAACGCTATAATGCGGAAGACTTGCATCTAGGGTAGATAAGTAAAATGCAAAAAGAAAACTTATACTTATATATGGCGGTGACGCATCGAACATAACTATCCGAAAATATACGATTTTCATAATTTTTCTAATAACAGAAAAAAATCAAATAACTTCTATAATAAGTAGCTATAGGCATAGTTTAGTAGAAGAAGGTCTAGGAAAGATAAATAAATGAAAAAATAATATATTTTATAATTTGCTAATAACGCATTACACTAAAAGAAGATATTTTTTCGCAAAAAATTGACAAATTTCCATTGAAACAAAAAGTTTTTTCTCATTGTGTAAAATTTCAATTTGTGATCAAACATAATCCTTTACTTGCTTTTAGTTTCTTTTAGTACTTTGAAATAAGATTTCTGAATGAAAAACCTGTCATTGAAGATCTTGAATGTTCTTATGAAACCATGTCTGGAATTGGAACCGACGACTTTTTTTGATGACTTGGTTACCAGTTTCACACCAGTCATTGACCCTTTAATTCAGAGAAATGAATTTTTTGCTCATCCAGAAAACTTCCCTTTGAGTATGATAGTAGATAGAAGTGATCATATATGAGAGTTAGGTTTCAGAAGAATTATAAAAGCTAGAAACTTAGTTTCTAAAAGAAAGTCAATCAGGAGTTTCCAACCACGAAAAACCAATTTCCTAGCTACAGACTACATTGTAATGATTCACTGGAACACTACTTCACTTTCACCACCACCTTTGCTGCGAAGATTCACGAATCAAGATATTTGGTCTTAGGTCCAATCAGGTGGAACAGTGGCTGAGTGGAACTTTCACAAGTTCCCATGTCACACCGAAGCAGTGGAATGAGATGTGAAGCTGGTAACCAAAAAGCCGTCTGTACCAATTCCAGAGATGGTTTCATAAAAACTAGACTAATTTCAAGATCTTCAATGCCAGATTTTTCAAGCAAATCTTATTTAAAAGCAATAAAAGAAACTGAAGGCAAGTAAAGGACTATATTTGATTACAAATTAAAATTTTACACAATCAGAAACAACTTTTTGTTTCAATGGAAATTTGTCAATTTTTTGTAAAAAAATGTGTTTTTTGTAGTGTAATGTGCTATTAGCAAATTATAAAATATATTTTTCTATTAAACTATACCTATTGCTACTTATTAAAAAATTTAAATGATTTTTTTTCCAGTTATTGGAATAATTATGAAAATTGTATATTTTCGAAAAGTTTAGGGTAGATGCGCCACCGCCAGATGTATGCAGAAGGAAAAGTTTTTTTTTGCATTTTACTTATCTACCCTAGAGGCAAATTTCCCTTATTATAGCTTTTCGAAAAAAAAAGTTTTTCTCGGCCCAGGTTACTGTGTAAAAGGATGTCTCGGAAACGCTAACACAGCAAAATTCCATTTAAAAATTATTCAAAATTCTTCTGTTTTTGAAAGCTTTCAAATATCAGAGTTACCTTCCATAACTTCCTATTGTATTATATCAAATTTATTTGTTAAAAAATTAAGTTCCAAGAATATATAAGGAGAGCTATTGCCGGTAATTAAAAGTTCAGCAAAGCATGAGGGTGGTAAAGCAAAGTCATTTGTCTTAAAGACAGGTGAACTTTAAAAGTTAATTAATTGCTCATTGAACTTGAACTAGATTTATAATTCACGTATATATGCTATTACATCGTTAAGTGGTTGATTAATCAATTTTAATGTGTGCGAAATTAGAGATCTTCAAGCTGAAATGCAAGAGTATCCTTTTTTTTTTCTCCTTGAAAACGACAAAAGATATTCAAAAGAAAAAAAATGACTGGATGAGAAAATTTTCTCAATATCAGAGAAAATGTTTAGTACAATAATTAAAAAATTGTTCTAATTATTGAAATCTCTTGATAGAAAATAATTAAAGCAGACATTTGCCACAATAAGCCTCTTTTAAACTGTATAATTGAATCATCATATAATGTTCAAATAAATTGATTTGGTAAGTAATGTTAGTACCTTTGGGCCAATCATTCTATTAAAATAAACATGTATTCGTTTTGTATAGATAAGTATAAAAAATCTTAAGGGAATAAATTTTATATTTAGTGACGTAAGTTAACTCGCAAAATGTACCTTAATAAAGGAATAGGATTCAAGTTCACCAAATAATATTTCTGAGCAAAAACTATACCACATAACTTTATTCTTAACGTGCACAAAATAAAAAAGAAAATTTTTCACTGTAACTAAAACCAAAATTTATGAAGCCGGCATATTCATAGCAGAGCTAAAAATTTGTAATTTTCTCTCTCCTTATTAAGTGGTATTATTGCCCAGTGTTAGTGAAACATTTCGGCATTCATACAAACTTTATTATTGCTGAAAAATCCTATATATTTCTCCATGGTCTCTATGGAACTAATCAAATTTTCTTCACGAGGAATTGCTTAATATTCCTTTAACCTTACAAGCCCTATTTCGCCTGAAACCGGCCCGTTTGACAGATGCCGGATTCAGGTGGTTTCGAGAGCTTGGGTAAATTTTAGGAGAGTAAGGTAGTTGCCTTCTTTCTTGACATTGGATCGCGCAACACAGGGAGTCGCTCTCCTGGAATTTCTATAAAGAAAGGTGCGATTCCATTGTTTTCGTGAAAGAAAAATTGCTCCAGAAATTACATTAGAGACACTAGAATTCCCACTCATGCTCGAACGAGAGAATTAAACGCCTTTCATTGTTTGTTTAATTGAATTCCCCAACGAATTCAATCCGTTATACCTGCTAAACGTGGCCCTACGCTTTATTAATAAAGCGCTTTGTATTCATTTTTGGTGCTTGTATAACGATTTTTCTTTTCTCTTTGCTGACCTGGAACTTCAATCATTCTGAAAACATTTAAAAGAAATTTTGAAAGAATTATCCTTGTGTGAGAAAGCAGAAAATCTAAGTATGTTATATTGGATCCTAATGTAAATATACTCCCGAATGTTTGTCCAGACATGTTTCTCTAATCGTTTCAGTTCCTCATCGATTTTCGCTGTTCTAATCTGTAAACATTTAAGCTCTAAAGCTATATTGTCTATTATTGAAATGGGACTCAGATACATAACTACCCGTAATGGAAGGTAAAAAGATCAATAATAGACCATTCGGAAAGGAGGAAGAACCTGGAAAAAGATTGTTATAAGGAGTGATTTTCAATGAGAAATTATTAAAGTGATGCATTTTAGTTTCATCTTGTGCATTTCAATAAAAAAGTGTATGACACTTACAACAAAAATTTTTCTGTCTCTATATGATTTAAGATTTTTTAAATTTTTATTTTGCCCTTTTCCTTACTTTGTATAATAACTGACTGCCTTTGAAGGCCATCTGGTTCCTTGTATTATTGGATAAGAGAAATTTCAATAAAGTCTTTTATGTATAGCTTGTTTTGAATGGCTCCCCATGTAAATATCTTTAAATTTTAAATTTTGTTAAACGCGTTATTCGTACGATTTTAGTCAAATTGAATCATTGATGTTCATTGTACGATACAAATCCTACGTTTCCTCTATCTGTCAATTGACCTAAAAGGTGAGCTTTAATATGAAACAGGAATTGATTAAGCTAAAACTAATCCGATAATTTGCTTGCTGTATCGACATATGCTCATACAATATAGAAGGATAATAAGTGACATCATCCAGTATTCGAATTTTTCGTATAATAAGGGAAAAGTTTCATAATTTTGGTTATATTTCGAGAATTTTTGTTTACTGATTAAGTAAAAAAATTCAGTGCACTGAATTAAGAGGATAGAACTTCAAACTAAAAGATCAATAATATAATTATTATATGTAACATAAATTCCTTACTTATTACTGGAAACAAAATATTTTGGGAAATTCAAGAAGCATTTATAAATGTACGTAGTCTAAAAATCATTTAAAGTAAGAAATTAAATAGAGAACGTAAATGAAATTAATTTTTGACTCTTTTTTCATTAAAATTCAAGTCCTGAACGAAATTTAATGAAAAAGAACTATCCTTATTAAAAGTTAAGCAATTCCTCATAATGAATAAAATTATTATGTTTCATCATTCATTAATTTATATGCATTTAATCAATTACAGCTTTCCTCCTATTTCCATCTATATTTAATAAATCAATTTTGTGTTTAATTAGTTCTTATTATGTAAATTTTCCGAGACAACATCATTTAACAAATTTTAGACAATTTGTGAATATATTTATATCTGATAAATTTTAAAGAATCTATAATTTTTTAGTCAACTATTATAATTCACAACATATAACAACTTTTAAACTAGATTTTAACAACATTGGCATTCATCATATTTACTCACTACAACGATTCCAACACAAACAACTAGATTAAAAGTAAGAAAAATGAATCTCAAATGATTGAGAGTTTTAAATAAGCATTCCAATTCACGATTAAAGAGATCACTAAAAGTATCTAAATAAATAGCGGCATGAGCTTCCAAAAAAGATTTCTGCTAAAGAGTGCATAGAATAAATTCCGGCATTACATTCTGGCTCTAATTCTGCGAATGAGTAATTTGAAAGCTATAGTATTTGCTATTTATTACGCAGTGCATTAATTTTTATCTTTGAAAAGTTTTGGTCATTAAATTTAGGTGAATAGTACTTAAAATGAATTAGTGAATTATTGTGTTTAATTAAATATTTGACTACTTATTTTAATTTAAAAAATAGGAATTCTAAAAAAATATTTAAGAATTAACCTATAGTACGGATAAAATTGGTAATTTTGTATAAAAAGTAGATAGTGTCTACCGAATTATATCCAGAATATTTTACTACTATGATAATGGAATTCCTTTTATTATTATAATTTTTTTCGACTTTATGATCTTCCTTTATCCATTGTTATCTGTATTCGAACTCATGTAGATGCATGAATTATTAATTAGGAAGAATTTAAATACACGAATTGCTGAAGTCTCTATAAGTATTATTTATGAGTGTAGAATAAAAAAAATTGTCAAGAAAAACTTGATTCTTATATTCATTAAAAAGAGTTTGTATGGAGTGTCAAGGAATTAATAAAAAGTGCATTTTTCGCCCATGGTGCATTAACACTTTCATGGTAATAGAAAAATGTTACATTTTCTATGTAAAAGTAATTTAAGACCGTAGTTCAACTTCTATCAAGCTGGAAATAAGAACAATTAGAAGTCCATTGTTACTCTAAATGAAGTAAATCATATTTTTCAGAAATGAATCTAATTGTCTTGGTTCTCTTTTACTCTGGCTGCTTTATATAATGGCTTGCAGAAAGCGATCTTGAAGAATGGTTACAATGTGTCATTATTTTTAATTTATAAATTTTTAATTGAAATTTCTTCATTTTGTACTTATATCGTAAAATATTTATGATATAAAGTTTCGTATTAACAAATTTAAAGTAAACCAAGTTCATGGTTTGTCCATGTTGTATTAATACTGTCACGGTGGTGGAAACATTTTATATTTTTTGTGTTATAGTGTTTGAAGTCCATAGTTCAGATTGTATTCTGCAGGAAAAAAAAATCAAAAGTCCACACTTATTTTTAATGCAGTCCTGAGATTTGTTTGCACAGGAATGAATCTCATGGATTTGGATCACAAAAATTCTAAACACTCCGTATAATGTCTTGCAGTTTCAACTGCCATTAAAATCAGGGTTATGAAACGTCATTATTTGTAAATGATAAGATTTAGAGTGCAATGTTTTCATTTTCTACTTTGAAGGAAAGATATTTCTATTATGAGATTAGTGAAACAATGGAAGAATACACGAATGCAAGGAGGTGATGAAACAAACATTTGACTTCATCAGTGAATTAAATTTATTTGTGAATACAGTTAATTGGAAATATATTTTTACAATAGCTTGCAAACCTATGACGAAAAAACATGCTCTAAGACAGATTAGGTAACAATCAACTGTAATTCATAATTACATCAATGATGGTGTTGCTTCGAGTTGGCTTACACGAAATAAGTATTGCTGTTGATTCTCTCTAAGATTAGAGCAAATTTCAATGTCAAAATATCATTTATTTGTAAATGTGGTGCCCATAAATGTTGCTAAGAACGATGATTTGCCGCTCCATTGCGTGTTACTGTAGTCAATAGTATCATAAATTAAGCTTAATAATATCTCTGATTTTATTCAAGTTAATATTAAAGAAAGATCAGAAATAGAACTGTGATTCAAACAAAATAAACGAAAAAAGAAATCGTAATAGGAAAAGAAACTAATAATGAGCATATCCAAAATACAACTAAAATGAAAAAGGCATATACACAAAATATGTATTGAAATTTAACAAATAAACAGAAGTAGAAGCATAAGCACAGATTAAGAAACTATTTGTATAATATATTGCATTCCTAAAATTGAACATCACATCTCTTTCTTATCCAGTTGAAGAAGCAGCAAGTTGTAAGATAAGAAAACACTCGCTGAACCTAGAAGGAAACTTTTCGTAAAGGTGAATATTCCATTTGCTGTGAAAATCAGCTTTTCTTTTGACGTTATGAATTCTAGCAACAGCTTTCCGTCTCTTTTTGTGTCATAAGAACAACGGAAATTAAATGAAATCTCCGTGATTACTTTCCTTAATTTCTGATCTTTCTCATAGACACCAGCGGCAGTATATGCTATACAAAAGAAAGATAAAAAGTTTAAAATTGTGGCTACAATTTTTGCAACCATAAAAATACCATTATGCTTTGTGTAAAATCCAAGAACAATGGAAAACACAGAAAATAAATCTGAGAAGTATGAGCAAGTAAGAAAGAATACTTGTACCGACATAGCTGATTCAGTAAGGCATGCAAATTTGTGAATTACTGTGTACTCATTGCGAAAGTGCGAAATTATTCTTTCATCATATTTCGAAATCTGCTTTAGTCTAGTGACGCATTTTTCTAGTATTTTACTTGTGAAAACGCGCAAAAAAATGTAAAATAATGAAAACAGCGAAGAAACAAAAATTACAAGTAGAGAAGTACATAGAAAGATAAATGATATTAGTATTACTTTCAATGCAAAGAATGAAGTATCAATTTGCTTAAATGTTGCGTGCCTAAAAGTTTCATTTGTAACTGAGGGCTCCATGCAGAAAAGAACAACAGGAAATATAAATGAAATCAACATCGATAAAGCCAGCATAATTGCAACTATATTAACGACTTGTAATTGCTTCTTCATAATTGAGCCATATCTTTTTTCCAAGAAGATTAAGCATTTCAGCAATCTTTGTACTTTATTTCTTTTCAAGTAAAATGTATAGTAGGTTGCTAAAACAAATATGCGAAAAAATATCCTGGAGAGGCTTACTTTCACACAGTGAAAATCGGTACATTTGTCTCTTACATCAATTACAAATAAAATAATTTTATAAAACATACCAGACTGAAACAAAATGACAAATAATTTCCTAAAAGTATTCCGTATTGGCTTTTCTTCATCTCTTTGCAGACCTGGTATACCAACAATACTCATAAACCTTAAAATAATGTTTGAATTCATTCAATTTTCTGATGAAGGTGGATTGATTGCAAATAATTTTTTTTTATAACTGAAGTAAATTTCCGCGATAGAATATTAGAAAGTAAGGCTTGGGTATAATATTTGACTCCTTACTTATTTTTATTTCATTTGTAGCTTTCTAAATAGGAATTCACACAACGTTAAACGACGCAAAGGCGAGAAAAATGGTACTCTGTCTCTGCACGGAAATGGTACGGAGATAAATAGAAAATGCTTAATATTAGTTTTACGGATGATGATATGAGTTTATACGGATCAATAAATGATTACTTAGAAAGGAGATATTGACTTAAAACATTTTATAATGAAATGACACATTATCGATGAAAACATTTTAAAGTAAACATATAGATCTGTTGTGTTCAACGGAATAATTTCAACCGGTATCTTCCCAGGTAAGGATTTTATTTCTCTTAAGAGTGCAAAGTGTCTGAGATATTCTATTTGCCGTTTCTCCTGTCTTGTATAAATAAACTTACAGTCTTTCAATTTATTTCTTTAAAAATTATACACGGTTTAACATGGAATGCAAATATATATCAGAATTTTTTCCTTTTTATATAATTGGGATTCCGTTCATAATAGTTTAAAAGCAAATGTTTTGTAAAATAATCAATAAGAATGTTGTAAATATTTCTGAATATTTCTTTTAACTTTTACCCATGTTTAAATCAATAATTAATCTTCAGAGAAACCTTATGCTTTCATTTGTTGGATATTTGTTGAACTTTATAAGCTTTTTAAAAATTATTTCATCTTCGTATTTCTTAAGATGAAATTGTAGTGAGCTCTCTATTTTAAATTTGTGATTGGAGTAAGCGTCAAACTGAAAAACTGTTCGTTATTTCTTGTCAGTCTTTGTTACAATTACAGAGTCTTGAGATCCCTAGACATGACAAGACACCACTTAATGTCCTTGCAACTATAACCTTTCGGTTGTTTAAACAGTCTAGCAGACCTGAAGTGGAAGAGACATCGGAAGGCGCTCCATAGCTATCTCTCACGCTGACCCAAGAGTTGTAGTTTCACGTAACTAAAACCAAAATTAATAAAACTGACATATTTATAGCAAAGCTAAAAATTTTCAATTTTCTTTCTCTTTACTAAGTCGTTTTATTGCCCGTGATAGTGAAACATTTAAGCATTCTTTTATACTAGATTATTGATGAAAAATCCGATATACTTCTCCATCGTCTCTATGGAAACAATCAAATTTTTTCGCGAAGAATTGCTTAATATTTCTTTACCCTTACGAGCAACATAACGCCCCATACCGACCGATCGGCAGAGGCCAGATTCAGGTGGTTTCAGGCGCTTGGGTAAATTTAGGAGAGAAAGGTAGTTCCTTTCTTTGTTCACAATTGATCGCACAGCAGAGGGAGTCGCCGTACTGGAATCTCCATAAATAAAGGGGCGATTCCATTGTTTTTGTGAAAGAAAAAATACTCCAGAAATTACATTTCAGACACTGGAATTTCCACTCCTGCCGGAACAAGAGAATTAAAAGCCGTTCATTATTTGTATAAATGAATTCCTAGACGAATTCAAGCCGTTATACCTGCTAAACGTGGCCCTACGCTTTATTAATAAAGTGCTTTGTATTCATTTTTGGTGCTTTTATAAAGATGTTTCTTTTTTCTATCTGCTGACCTGGAACTTCAATCATCCTGAAAACTTTTAAAGAAATTTTGAAGCCATTATTCTTGTGTGTGAAAGCAAAAAATATACGACTGATATATTGGTTTCTAAAGTAAATATACTCCCGAAATGTTTGTCCAGACGCGTTTTTCTAATCGTTTCAGTTCCTCATCGATTTTCACTGTTCTAATCTGCAGACATTTAAGTACATATATTCACGGAACGTTTTACACAGATTTTTGTTAAATTCTTCCAGCTCTAAAGCTATGTTGTCTATTATTGAAATGGGGCTAAGATACATAACTATCCGTAATTGAAAGCAAAAATATCAATAAGAGGTCATTCAGAAAGGAGACAGAACCGGAAAAATGATTGTTATAAGAACTGATTTTCAATGAGAAAATATAAAAGTGATGCATTTTAGCTTCATCATATGCATTTCAATAAAAAAGGGTATGCCACTTACAAGAATACATTTTCTGCCTCTATATGATTTAAGATTTCTCTTATATTTATTCTGTCCTCTTCCTTGCTTTGTATAATATCTGGCTGCCTATGGAGGCCACCTGGTTCCCTGTATTATTGGGTAAGAGAAATTTAAATAAATTCTTTTATGCATAGCTTGTTCTGAATCCCACTCCATGTAAAGTATCTTTAAATTTCAAATTTTGTTAAACTTTTTATTCGTACGATTTTAGTCGAATTAAATCATTGATGTTCATTGTACAATGCAAATCCTACATTTCCTCTATCTCTCAAATGTCGTAAAAGGTGAGCTTCAATATGAAACAGGAATTTATTAAACTAGAACTAATCCGATAACTTATTTGCTGTATCAAAATATGCTCATACATTATAGAAGGATAATAAGTGACATCATCCAATATTCGAATTTTTCGTATAATAAGGGAAATGTTTCATAATTTTTGTTATATTTCGAGAATATCTGATTACTGTTTAAATAAAAAATTCTGTGCACTGAATTAAGAGGATAGAACTTCAAGCTAAAAGATCGATAATCAAATTATTATATATAACAGAATTGTTTACTTATCACTAGAAACAAAATATTTCGGGAAATTCAAGAAGAATTTATAAATGTCCGTAGTATAAAATATCATTTAAAGTAAGGAATTAAATGGAGAATGCAAATAAAATTACTTTTTGAATCTTTTTCTTTCATTAAAATTCAAGTACTGAGCGAAATTCGATGAAAAAAAACTGTGCATATTTAAAGTTAAGTAATTCCTCATAATGAATAAAATTATTATGTTTCATCATTGATTAATTTATATGCATTTAAACAATTACAACTTTCCTCCTACTTCCATCTACATTTAATAAATCAATTTCGAATTTATTTAGTTCTTATTATGTAAATTTGCCGATACAACATCTTTTAACTCATTTTAGACAATTTGTGAATATATTTAAATCTGATAAATTTTAATGAAGCTATAAATTTTCTGTCAAATTTTATACTTCACAACATATAACAACTTTTTAAAATAGATTTTCACAACACGGGCATTCATCATGTTTACTCACTACAACGATTCCAATTTAAACTACTGGATTAAAAGAAAGAAAAATGAATTTTAAATTTTTGAGAGTTTTAAAAAAGCATTCCACTTCACGATGAAAGAGATCATTAAGTATAACGGCATGAGCTTTCGGAAAATATTTCTGCTAAAGAGATCATTGAATAAATTCGGGCACTATATTCTGGTTCTAATTCTGTGAATGAGTAATCTAAAAGCCATTGTATTTGTTATTTATTACGCAGTGCATTAATTCGTATCTTTGCAAAGTTTTGATCATTACATTTCGGTACAATAGTACTTAACATTCGAGTTGTTTCACAGGTTTATTGATAAACTTCAATTCTCACATAAGAAATTAGTGAATTATTGTCTTTCATTACATATTTGACTACTTATATTAATTTTAAAAATGTTAATTCAATATTGTCTAAAAATTAACCAATAGTACGTAAAAAATGGTAATTTTGGATAAAAAATAGATAGTGTCCACCTAATTATTTCCAGGATAATTAGTACTATGATAATGGAATTCCTTTTATTGTGACCATTTCTTTCGAGTTTATGATCTGCCTTTGTCCATTATTATCTGTATTTGAATTTATGCAGATTCATGAATTATGAATTTTTTGGAATTTAAATACACGAATTGCTGAAGTCTCTATAAGTCTCTACCATTTATGAGTGTAGAATCAACAAAATTTGGCAAGCAAAACTTGATTTTCATGCTCATAAAAAGAGTTTATATGAAGTATCTTGGAATTAAAATAAACCAAGAGCATTTTTCGCCCATGTTGCATTAAGACTTTCATGGTAACAGAAAAATGTTACATTTTCTTTGTAAAAGTTATTTAAGACCATAGTCCAACTTCTATCCAGCACGAAGGAAGAACAATTAGAAGTTCATTGTTACTCTAAATGAAACAAATCACCTTTTTCAGAAATGAGTCTAATGGTCTTGGTTCAGTTTCACTCTGGCTGCTTTATATAATGTCTTTCACTTACACTTGCTGGGTTTCGTAGAAAGCTGTCTTTATGAATGGGTACAATGTGTCATTATTTTTAATTTATAAAATTTTAAGTGAATTTTCTTCATTTGGTACTGATATCGTAAGATCTTATTGTTTTAAAATTTCGTATTAACAAATTTAAAGTAAACCAAGTCCATGATTTGTCCAAGTTGTATTAACACTATCACGGTGGTGAAAACATTTTATATTTTCTGTGTAATTAAGATTGATGTCCATAATTCAGTTTCTATTTGCAGGAAAAAACAATAAAAAATCCACATTTATATTTAATGCAGTCCTGAGATTTTCTTGTACAGAAATGAATCTCATGGATTTGGATCACTAAAATTCTAAACTTTCCGTATAATGTCCTGCAATTCCAACTGCCACTGTAATCATGGATGCGGAACGTCATTATTTGTAAGTGGTAAGATTTAAAGTGAATTTTTTGATTTTCTACTTTGAAGGAAAGATATTTCTGTTTATGAGTTTCGTGAAACAAAGGAAGAATACACGCATTCAAGGAGGTGATAAAAGGAAAATTTGACTTCATCAGTGAATTTTATTTATTAGTGAATACAGTCAAGTGTAAATATATTTACATTAAAAAATATGCCCTAAGACAGAATAGGTAATAACCAACTTTAATTCATAATTATATCAATGATGGTATTGCTTCGCGTTCTCTTACACAAAATAAGTATGCTATTGATTCTCTTTAACATTAGAGCAAATTTCATTGGCGGAATATCATTTATCTCTAAATGCGGTGCACATAATTGTTGCTAATAGCGATAATGTATATGTGTGGATCTTAAAATTCAATTTTGATTAGTAGAAAATGTATACTCAATAAACAGAACCTGTCTAACGGACAGATTCTCAATATTTCGTTGTTAGAAAACTTGTTCTAACGGACAAAACCTCGCGCGTTTTCCAATAATCCTTTTTATTTTCTTTCCCGTATACTAATATCATTTTAAATCCTCATATACTAATGTAAAAGAATGTGTTTAGGCGAATATAATTAAAAATGTTTGCATCGAAAATTATTCATCAGCCGAAGATATAGATGCAAGTAATCTGCAGATTTTGTTGAACAACGGTAAAGTTTCCGATATGAGTGCGAAAGAATTTATATCTATCGACAATGATATTTTAACAGAGGTTCCTATTGATAATGTGAATGATATAATTAAAAGGCATACGAACAATGAGAGCATTGATGATGTTGAATGTAATATAAATGAAAACATTTTCGATAAAGAACAACTCATCATTAAATCATATGGATCCTTTTTAGATACAGAACCTGAATTTGAAAAGTTAGCCATAAGTCGGGGAGATGATGAAATGCTTGAACTTTTTAAGAATACAAGAATATTAACGGAGCGAAGACTTATTTTGTAAATATATGTACAGAAAACAATGCTGGATTATTTTAAAATGTAGATTTAGCAAATAAACTTATTTTCCTTAAATTCGTAGCTTTTGAGTAAGGATAATCAATTGTTTAGAGTAAGATATGGCTATGGTATTTATTTCTATTTAGTGTTAAAAAGCAATATTATTATACTACAATGCATATGAACATATAACTTTTATATGTTACATAGTTTTTATTGTTATTGAGTAATTTTAAGATTTAACTAAATTTTAATTTTGAAATGTGACACTTATTGAAATGTAATTATCGTAATATTTATATTTTTATGGTATTTTGTTCATCTTAGAATATCTTTTATATTACAATCGATTTAATATAAATATCGATCGAATACGTTTTAAATCCCCATATACTAATGAGCCCTGTATGAAACGGAAACGTGTCTAAGACGGAAAATTTTTCTGGTCCTTTTAGATTCCGTTTAGTGCAGGTTTTACTGTATCTTCATCAAATTTGTTTTAGCATCATATTCACGCATCATTTTGATTCACTGTAATGTTTCCATCATGAACAGCCGAATTAAAAGCAGAAAAAGTGAGCCCTTTATGATAGAGAGTTTTAAATAAGCATTCCACTTGATAATGAAAGAGATCATTAAAAGTATCTAAATATAATGCGGCATGAGCTTCCGGAAAATATTTCTGCTAGGGAACTCACAGAATAAATTTCTCCATTACATTCTGGTTCTAATTTTGCGTATGTGTAACTCAAAAGCTATTATATATGTAATTTATTACGCAGTGCATTAATTAGAGGTGTCTTTTTCAGTTTATTTGATTAAATTTACTTTTTCACTTAAGAAATTAATGAATAATTGTTTTTAATTTGAAATTTGACTACTCATTTTAATTTCAAAATTAGCCCTTTATGTCTTAACAACTCCTATTTGAAATCAATAACTCAGACATTAGAATGCATAAGTAAGGAAAAAATAATTAAAAAAAAATATCACGTTAAAATAAAAATTTATTGACAAAAGAAGTTTTTTTTTTCATTTTTGTAACAGAATGCAAAATGGCATTAAAAATTCAAAATTTCATTATTTAAAACAGTTGATAACTTTGTTTTAAGAAAAACTTTCACCACATTTCACATAAATGTATGTGCCTACTATTTTTAACGTCACAAAATTCTCCTGAAAATTCAGGAGCAACCTCGTGAAAAAGTTTAAGTGCCAACTGAAACTATGTTTTTATAAACCACCTCAGTATTACGGACGGATTAAACTGGTAATTTTAGATAAAAAGTAGATAGTGTCCACCGAATTATTTCCAGGATTTTTTTACTACTATGACAATGGAATTCCTTTTATTATGATAATTATTTTCGACTTTATGATCTTCTTTTATCCATTTATATCTGTATTCGGATTTGTACAGATCCATGAATTAAAAGAAATTTAAAAACATGAATTGCTGAAGTCTCTATAGTAGAGTATCTATATAGAATATAGTATTCTTATGGGTGTAAAGTCATTAAAAGTTGGCAAGAAAAGCTCCATTCTCATGCGCAGTATAAAGATTTTATATGGAGTGTCACGGAATTAAAATAAACCAAGTGCATTAACACTTTCACGGTAATAGAAAAACGTTACATTTTCTGTGTGCAAGTAATTTAAGACCATAGTCCAACTTCTATCCAGAAAGAAGTAAGAACAATTAGAAGTCCATTGTTAGTCTAAATGAAGCAAATCACCTTTTCGGAAATGAGTTTAATGGTCCGGGTTCACTTCTCTCCTTCTCTGGAGAGAAGGAGAACTCTGGCTCCTTCATATAACTTCTTGTAGTTACACTCGCTGGGTTTCGTAGAAAGCGGTCTTTAAGAATGGTTACAATATGTCATTATTTTTAATTTATAAAATTTTAAGTGAATTTTCTAAATTTACCAAATCCATGCTTTGACCATGTTGTATTAACATTGTCACGGTGGTGGAAAAATTTTATATTTTTTGTGTAATTGTGATTGAAGTCCATAGTTCAGTTTGTATTCTGCAGGAAAAAAACAATTAAAAATCCACACTTATTTTTAACGCAGTCCTGAGGTTTGTTTGCACAGAAAAGAATCTCATGGATTTGGATCACTAAAATTCTGAACTCTCCATATAATGTCTTGCAGTTTCAACTGCCACTATAATCACGGTTGCACGGCACCTGTAAGTGATAAGATTTAAAGTGTAATTTTTTCATTTAGTGCTTTCACGGAAGGATATTTCTCTTCAAAACTTTCGTAAAACAAAGAAAGAATACACGAATGCAAGAAGGTGAGAAAACAAAAATTTGAATTCATTAGTGAATTGAATTTATTCGTGAATACAATCAAGTGGAAATATTTATAGAAGAGCTTGCAAACATATGGCGAAAAAATATGCTCTTAGACAGAATAGGTAACAATCAACTCTACTTCATAATTACATCAATGATGGTGTTATTTCGCGTTCGCTTACACAGAATAAGTATGGCTGTTGATTTTCTTTAAGATTAGAGAAAATTTCATTGGAGGAATATCCTTTATCTCTAAATGCGGTGCCCATAACTGCAGTTCGTGTTACTGTGGTTAATAGTATCAGAAATTTCTCTTAGTAATATCTCTAATTTTATTCAAGTTAATATTAAGAAAGATTAGAAACAGAATTGTGATTCCAGTAAAATAAGCGAAAAACGAAATCGCTATAGGAAAGAAACTAATAATGAAAATATCCAAAATACATCTAAAATGAAAAATATATACACAAAATATGTATGAAAATTAAAACAGATAAACAGAAGAAATAAGATACGGATAGATTAAGAAACTATTTGTATAATATTTAGTTTTCCTACATTTAAAAATCACATATTTTTCGTATCCAGCTGAAGAAGAAGCAGGTTGTAAGATAAAAAAACACTCGCTGCTGCAAGAAGGAAACCTTTCGTGAAGGTGAATATTCCATTCGCAGTGCAAATCAAATATTCTTTTGATCTAATAAATTCCAGTAGCAGCTTTCCATTTCTTTTGGTATCTGCAGAACAACGCAAATTAAATGAAATCTCCTTGATTACTTTCCTTAAATTCTGATCTTTCTCATTGACACCAGCGGCAGTATATGCTAAACAAAAGAAAGATACAATGTTTAGAATGGTGGATACAAACTTTTCAGCAATATAAACAACATTAGGCGATGCGTAAAATCCGAGAACATTGGAAAACACAGAAAATAAATCTGAGAAGTGTGAACAAGTAAGAAATAATACTTGTAGTGACATTGCTGACTCAGTAAGGCATGCAAATCCGTGAATTGCGGTGTACTCGTTGCGAAAGTGCGAAATAATTCTTTCATCATATTTCGAAATCTGCTTTAGTGTAGTGACGCATTCTTCTAGTATTTTACTTGTGAAAACGCATAAAAAAATGTAAAATAATGAAAACAGCGAAGAAAAAAAAATTACAAGTACATTAGTAGATAGAAAAATAAATGATGCTAGCATTACTTTCAATGCAAAGAATGAAGTATGTATTTGCTCAAATGTTACGTGCTTAAAAAATCCATTTGTAACTGAGGACTCCATGCAGTAAAGAACAACTGCAGATATAAATGATGCCACCATCGATAGGGCCAGCGTAATTGCAACGATATTAAAGACTTGTAATTGTTTCCTCATAATTGAGCCATATCTTTTTTCCAAGACGAGCAAGCATTTCAGCATTCTTTGTACTTGATTTCTTTTCAAGTAAAATGCGTAGTAGGTTGCTAAAACAAATATTCGAAAAAATATCCGGGAGAAGATTACTTTCATGCAGTTTAAATCGGTACAATTTTTTCTTACATCAATAACATACAAAATAATTTTATAAAACGTACCAGACTGAAACAAAATAACAAATAATTTCCGAAAAATATTGCGTATCGGCTTTTCTCCTTCTCTTTTCAGACCTGGTACACCAACAATACTCATAAATCTTAAAATAATGCTCGAATTCATCTAATTTTCTGCTGTAGGTGTATCGATTCCAAATAAGTTTTTGTTTCTAATTGAGGTAAATTTCCGTGATAGAATGTTAGAAAGTAAGGCTTTTCTATAATATTTAACTCATTACTGATTTATTCTTATTTCATTTATAGCTTTCTAAATAAGAATTTACACAACGCTAAGCGAAAGTCACACGCCGCGTAGTCGAGAAAAGAGATGGTACTCTCTATCTCTGCAATGGAACTAGTACGGAGATACTAGAAAATGCTTACTACAGTTTATAAGGATCAATAAATAATTACTTAGAAAGGAGATATTGACGTAATATATTTTATAATGAAGTGACACATTATCGATGAAGACATTTTAAAGGGAACATATAGTTCCATTGTGTTCAACGGAATAATGACAACCGGTATCTTCCGAGGTAAAGATTTTATTTCTCTTAAGAGTTCAAAGTGTCTGAGATTTTCAATTTGCCGTTTCTCTTGTCTTGTATAAAAAAAAATTACAGGGTTTCAATTTATTTCATTATAAATTAAACATGGTTTAACATTTAATGCAAATATATATTAGAATGTTCTCCTGTTTATATAATTAGTATTATGTTCATAAGAATTTGAAAGCAATTTTTTTATAAAATTATCCGTTAAAATTTATATAGTTTGTGAATAATACTTTTAATTTTTATTCAGTGTTAAATCAAAAATTAATCTTCAGACGAACGTTATGCTTTCATTTGTTAGATATTTGTTGAACTTTGTAAGCTTTTTAAAAATTATTTCATCTTCAGATTGCTTAAGATGAGGTTTGTAGTGAACTCTCTATTTTAAATTTCGAATCAGAGTCGACTTCAAACTGAAAGGATCTTGGCGATTTCTCATCAATCTTCGTCGCAATTCCAGAGTCTTGAGATCCCTAGACATCTGCAATTCATGTGAAATAGGAATTTTAATTGGAGCAGCTGGATTTCTTTCGA
>BGPR01023288.1:0-24388 GCA_013235015.1 Araneus ventricosus | reverse complement strand
CACGGTTAGGTCATCGGTTAGGCTCGTGTCATCTAATATTTAACTCCACTCTGTCTTATGACATCATCTCCTTTTACTTTGAGAAAGATGTGCAGTGGATTCCAATGTGAAATTAGGGTGAAATATCTGATATGTATCACGTAAGCATACAAAAATTGCAATCCCAGTTAGCAATTTTTAGTTTGCAGCAAAGTTGCAGCAAGTGTGACACGGCAAGAGTGCAAGCTTGAAACAAATTATTGCAAACAACGAAGTCACCACGTGTCGAGCTTGCATCAAGTTTGTTGCGTCAAACTCATTGCAAACTATAGCAAAGACAAAGTACGCAGACAAACCTCGAAGTCGAACCCTCGACAACTCACTTCATTGTCAATCGCCTTAGCCACTCAGCCAGCGGGACTCTGATAAGAGAAGATAGATTGCGCTAATAGTGGGTGCATCCACACGTTTTTTTTAAAACTGTTTTCTTGATTTCATTAATTTTTCAAATCTTAAGTTGAAAATATGATTTGAAGTCAAAGAGAGAGCGGTTTTCGCTAATAACTACGTTTTTGCTAATGGAATAAATTATGAAATTAAGATTCAAAAGTAATTACTTTTAAAAATATGGGACACAAAGTAAGTTATTATTTTTCAACAAACATTGACTGTTTTTTAAGTTTAATTTTGTTTAAAATTTCAACATTAAGAAAAAGGCGATATATAGTTTCTTTAAAGTGCGAGTTTTAAATTTGGTAAAAAGATGGGGAATTTTTCAATTTTTTTTATAAAAAGACCTAGTTAGTTTTTACAAATTTTCATTGATCTATTGAATTAATAAAAAGAAGGACGGTCTAGGAGATGCTATTAAAAATCGGATGTTTTTTAAAACAGAGACAAAGATCAAAATCAGATATATACAACTGTATCCATGTCGTGGTGTGTAAGTGTGCTGTATGAACTTTGCAACAAACTTGTTTTGAAATTGTGGTCTGAAGTTTGTCATAACAACTTCACAGCAAACTTGTTTTTCAAGTGGATTGGTCGATTATGCTTTGTTACTTTGCAGGAATTTTGCTGCAAAGTTTCCGCATCGAGTTTGTCATGACAAGCTAATATCAAGAAAAATCACACTTGCTGCAAGCTACATGCTCACACTACATGCTATCTGGGATAACAATAGCTGTAATTATTATTCCATGAACAACCTTAGAGATAACATACTTTATGTGCTTGTAGAACTCTGTTTAGATTATAAGACATTTAAGCAAAAAAAAATCAATATTTCACAAATTATTAAACTAATTAATATCTATAATAGAAAAGCCCAGAGATGTCTCTAACGCTTGGTTGAGCTTAAAATAACCCCGCCCCTTTTGCCTGCGTCCTTATTGAACGAGCCAATCGGATGACAATATTACCTCAGCTTCCATCAATGAAAGAGAAACACGCAATTAAATATTTGTTTAAAGAATGAAAATGGATTGAATTGCGCTTCAACAATGAAAAATTTTGTTACAAATTATGCCAAAAAATATTTTTTTAAATTTATTAAAATTAGAGAAAAAAATTGTAAAGCAACTCATCTGATATAATTAAAAAGGTAATTTTTTGTACTTTTTTTTCATTTATTTCCTTATGCACTCTGCCAACGTGCATGAGATTTTGTATTACATCTTTCGTGACAAAATCTGTTAAAATCAGTTCTGATATATGGTTTGAAGGCTACAAGCCCGTCTTAGACTGGCACAAATCTTCTAGTATCAAATAATTTCTTTTCGAAAGTCGGTTTCTTGCATATTGCAAGTGGAATAATTTTGCTTCGAAAAATTTCTCGGTAACACAGTTTACCAAGAATTTGCTAATTGTACAGGGAATTTAATGTATGTCTGAAAAGAGTTTAAACTTACATTTCTGTACAGAAGAAGGTCAGCATCTTCTTTGATATTATAATAATCCACTCCAAGTTCTTTCGCCATTCGTAATATGTTATTTTGCGTGGGTCCGATGTAAGCTCCTCCGATATCTACATAATTGACTTCTGGACTCTGCAAGTGAAACAACTTGAATTAGTTTTTGATCATTGCCATAGAGAACATGATTTTAAAAAGTTTGAATTTTCAAACTACATTTTGATGTCAGCAATCTAGGACATTTGTCCTGCAAGCTGTTTGCTGACATTGCAGGTACTGGTATTGGAGTTAACTTTACGGTAGCAAAATATAATTTCTCGAAAGTAAATTTGGCATTTAGAGTACCGACTGCCCGCAAAATTTAGTCGCAGGGAAAGCGACCTCCTCAGTGGGAATATTTATAACTCTGAGAAAATCAAAGTTTCATAATTAATTTTATAGCTTTTTAATTTATGCTTAAAAGTTTAAGTAAGTTTTATACTTGCTTCTTAGTATTCTTGCATTATTGATATTTAAAGTATGCATCTTATAAATCATATAATTTGATTGGGTGCGGGTTACTGTATTTTGCAATCCTCTCTTGAATATGTGCGATTCTAAGAATGAGTCTTCGTGATAACTTCCTTTAAGATAAATATTACTTTTGTAGCTTACTTATTGGAAGTTTGTCAACTTTCCTTTCGTTTTGTGACCTTTCAACACTCGGGAATCATTAGAGGTGTTTTGTAAGGATTTGTTAATAGATAAGAATTTCAAATAAGGTCAAAGGGGTGAAGGTCATTTGCAGAATGTCTCATTTGTCTTAAAGGCCAACCTTGATTTTGAAATCGATTAAAATTAATTTTTAAATTCAGATCTTTCCTCCTATTCGAGCAGGTTTAAGACCATTTTGAAGGTATCGAAATAATCAAATGGATAGTAGAATATTATTAATTCAAGTATAAGGTGAAATAACATTTTATTTTAATTAGTATGCTACCAGTTCAATGATAGAAATTTTTTTACTTCTCAAGTTAAAATGAATTTTATCAAAGTATTAAAAAGTTTCTGCGAGTCGTGCTCCTAAGAGGTTTTCTTCACCTACTTCATTCTTCTGTATTTATAAACAGAAGTAATTAAGAAAATCGCTTTGACAAACTAAATCATGAAAATCTATCTAATGGCTAGCTTGAATCTAAATTTTCTTTATTTATGATTAGTCGATGCTTCCTTTTCTTATTTGTTTTCTAATTTTGAGATCGTGAACATCTTTCTTTTCGGAAGAGGGTTGGTAGTTTATAAAATTTGAAAGTT
Source organism: Araneus ventricosus (assembly GCA_013235015.1). NCBI lineage: Eukaryota > Metazoa > Arthropoda > Arachnida > Araneae > Araneidae > Araneus > Araneus ventricosus. Next base: position 21,203 of record BGPR01023288.1, on the reverse strand, counting down.
ATTATGCATTCGACAGTTATACGTCAGAAAAATAAATGATTCGAGCAATATCGCTTTTGAAGCAAGTAGATCTTTTATGCAAAAAAGTAAAAGAAATGATTAAGACTTGATTTTTCTGGGCTATATTGTAATATTCGAAGACCGGAAGTGGACTGGAAAATAATTTGTTGATTTTATATTTTAATAAATGTCTTAATTTCTGAGAAACGGGCAAACAACTTGAAAATAAAATATCCTTTACACGGGTTAAAAGGAACAGAACTCCATTACGATCACATACTTTCTAACTAGAATTTTATCTTCTAATCAGAATTTTTAACTGACAAATTTTATTTTTTGATTTTCGGAAAAGGAGAAAGTTATTACGTTTTGAATTGAAAAAGAAAAAATGTACCCTCTTAAAACCAGTGATATGATTTAAAAAACAAAAATGTAGGTTCCTTGTGTGCGTGACAAGCACTTTCACTTAGTCTATTGCATTTTAAGAACTGTATATAAGCATTAATGCTGTTATTATTTGCAAACATTAAAATAAGTTCAATAACAATGCCATAAGGTCTCTTTTCGAAACATCATAAGACCTTTTTCGAAGGTCAAAGTCATTAGGTACTTTTTCATACAATTCAGTGTATCAGGTCAGAGTCAAACTAACCTCTTTTCCATTCTAGTCAAAGTCAAATTACCTTTTTTTCATACAAAGCAAAATATCAGGTCAAACTGTTAATCGTCTCTTTTTCATATTGATTCTGAAAATAATTGCACCTTGTACTTACCCTTTTTGTCAGCGTTCGCCCTCCAACACGATCCCGGGCTTCCAACACAAGAACGTTGATTCCATAATCCTTTAATAGTTTGGCAGCGCTCAAACCTAAAATATGAAAGTCATAATTATTATACGTATATTGTTCGCTTCTAACTACATCAGAAGAAATTGCAAACGGATTCTCGCTAAGCGAATTGTTTGCAGAAGAAAAAATATAACCTTTTATTCAGACTGACTCCCTTTAACAAGGCTCAAAAAGAACAATATATGAAGAGAAATAAATGAAAAATGCGAGAACTAATAAATTAAACACCGGATGTGAATGAATAATAATGGAGAAAAAAAAAAGAAAACCGGTGAAAATAGGCAAAAACAGCCGAATTTACCACTTAAAATTAAATAAATAAAAATCTAATTCGAATTTTAAAATAGTTTTACGGCGTTAGCTCCCTTTTGTTCTAATCCATCACTGTGCCAAATTTGGTCTCTGTAAGTTAAACGGCCTGGGCGTGCTTAAAGAACAATAAAACGAACATACATTCATACATAACTCAAAAAACTGCTCTTTAAAACCCTCCGAGCAGCTCAAACGTCTCTTCCCGTTTTTCATGTTCAGTTCAAAAGCAGATAGCTCGTATTTATATGTATATTTTCTTAAACAACCATGGATAAAGTGTTCTTAAGATTTCAAAGATATAATTAAATACATTCGATTCATTCCTTTTAAAAGCTAAGTTTTCTAACCCGATAACTAAAAGTTCAAAATAATTGGTCTCTCAGAGAGTTAATATATATAGATAATCACAAGATTCAATAATAATTATAATGGACTATGGAATATATTAAAGACTGAAATATTGAAAATAATAATAATAAAGTTTTTAAAAAGCACGCTTTTATTAATGTTCTGAAATGTAGAAAATAAGTTTTTAAATAAAAAATTTAGAGAACAAAGCAAAAATCTTAAAAGTGTGAGGCGCTGAAAACAATGCGATAAGGAAATTAAGCCATGTTGAATATAAAAAAAGAAAATTCTTAAAAGTTAGTAAGAATGAATTAATTATGAATGTATTTAAAATTCTAAATTGAGATATCATGATATTTGATTTAAAAAATAATTTTAGCCTTCTAATATATTTATGAAAGCGTGTTTTAAAATAACTTTTTTTAAATTTTATCTTTTGATTTTGTAATAGATCATCGAACTTTTGAAAAGTTGTTCTGGAAATAAAATTATTTCCGTAACTATTCGTGCAGTCATTTAAGTAAGTTGTAACGTTAGCACCATCCATTGATACACTTGATTAGATAAATAAATCTGGTATTAAAGAAATCCTCTAAATCTTAATATAAATCAAAGTCATTGTGTGTGTGTATGTGGGTATGTTCCATATCTCCTCCTAAACCACTGGACCGATTTCAACCAAATGTTGCACTCTTATTATTGAAAGCAAGAGAAAGATTATAGTCAACTTTTCGAAGTCCAAAAGTTAACTAAACAGTCAGTTAATTAGAAATTAACCGAAACCGTTTTTCCGCAGTAACTTCGGCAATTTCTCCCACAAAAAATATTTTTATACCATCTTAAAATTCAAAGTTTTACCTTTTCAATTATACCAATTTTATATTTGTGAAATTTTTTCTTACATTTTTATTAATTTTTTAAAATTTAATAAATAATTGATTACATGCAGACGATTTTGAAATGACGCAAATTCATAGCTACTCCGTTGCTAGGCAACGGTTTGTCTTTGAATTAATTTACCTTTATTATCTGATAGTTTTGTTTATTTTTATAAATATTTTATATAAGAAGAGAAAGATCACTGTGAACTTTTAAAAGTCCAAAAGTTAATTAAAATTTCAATTAATTAAAAATTAAGCAAGATTTTGGCGTTTTCCGTGATATATCCTCACAAAACTTATTTTTACACCATATTAAAATTTTAAAAATTAGCTTTTCAGTGACACAAGTTTTATTTCCTTTCAATTAGTTGCCCTCATTTTAATAATTTTTCAAAAATTAAATTGTGTTTACAATTCGCAATTTGCTACAATATTTTTGATTAGAAAAGAACAAAAATACATAAGAACAACTGTTACTAGAACACATTCACAGAATTCTGAAAAAAGACTCAAAGAAAAGTTTATAAAAGAATTTTGGGTATTATAATTTTCAATACGAAAGTAGTTTTTATATCAAAAATACTAAACATGAAAGTGTTTTAAACCCGAACAAAGCCGGGGATACTTTTATAAAATGTCCAGTATTCTGCCGTTGATCGCGTTTCAAGATATGTAGTTTCTGCATTGAGTATCAAAAGCAATGAATAATTATCTTTGAGTTTACTGACTGAAACTACTTATCATTCCAAACACGTATCTGGCGCGTCGAAAGATTTCAAAAAATTAATAGTCCACTATTATTAATACCTCTACGAATAAAATAAATAAGTTTGCCGTAAGCAGTTCAGAAGGTAACAATCTTCCTACCGAGCGAAGCAATAATGAAGAAAAAAGTAGTTTCTAAACAAAAGGTGATTATGTATAACGAACTATCTGTAACATTAAAGTCAACTAATGGTTTCTCCATAAGTCCACGTGTAGCCTTGATCGACAAGTATTGCTCGGATATTGAGTTTGAATCATTTGTTTGTTTCAGCGAAAAAATTTGCTCAGAAAACTGGATAATTATATTCAGTGTGAAATTATTTCTACTAACTTGTATTAACCTCCCAGAATATTTAAATAAAAAATTCTTGAATATTCTCCACTTTTTCTCGCATGCTTCAACATAATGAGATGTGTAGAGCCAGGTAGGGAGTACGTCGAGATACTGGTTAAACATACTAAAACGAATTTACAGTGAAACCTCTCTGAGCGGCCACCCCTCCATTCCGAGAAAAATTGGCCGCTCTGAAGGGTTTTCGTTACAATTACAAGATAGTTGATATAATACGTAATATAAACAAGTCTGACACATATTTCTTATTTAAAATGAAGTTTGAGACTTATCTAAAGAGAAAATAGTACTTTATATAATAATTTTTTACATTTTTTGAAAAAAGGTTACAATTCGTGACTGTTTTAAGTTTTTACCCTTCCCGGAAAAAAACCATTTTTCAAGTTCGTTTTTCAGTTTAAAAAGTAAATCTCTAATCTATACGTTTGTCAAATGGGATGTGCGAACCCGCCCTTTGGCCGTTCAGAGGGGTTGGGTGGCCGTTGCTAGGGGTTATTTTAACATTAGGTCTATGGGCCGAAAAATCCGTGCTACGAAAAATTGGCCGTTAAGAGGGGTGGCCGTTCGAAGAGGTTTCACTGTACAATTCCTTTTTATTTGATATGTTTCGAGTACAAAAAATAAAGACCTTGCATATTCTTTATGGGGAAATTCATGTCAAACAAAGTGACCATCAAAATTTTTGAAAGCAAACAAGTCAAATGTTCTGGGCAAATTTATTTTTGAAATCCATTACACGTTTTTCATAAAGGGAAAGGATATCACCTCATAAAATTGAGTAACGCAATTGTCAGATCAATGGCATGTATAATTTACGTTTGACACGTGTTTATGATGATATGTGAATTAACTTCTGCTATATATGTATATAAAAGAGCGGGACATCGGAGAGCCGTAATTTTTATATCATTGTAAAGTCCAGAATATCCCCGTTCTTACAAGAGTGATTTGAAGCATCTGAGTAACTTTGCTTATTTTTGAAGATTTTTTGGATTCTTCAGAAACACCTTCCTTTTGCAAACGATTCTCGTAGTGTGTGACGAAATATTATTATGCTTCCGTATTTTAAATTATAAAACATCGGAAAAAATTCGTTTCCTCACATTTCTCTTTTTCTTTTGTCGCTTTTTTTCTCAGCACACGTTTTCCCTAACATCTTATTCGTTCTAAAGATTTTTTAAGTTTATATTTTTAATCAGCAACGCCTCTGAAATTCTGTTTACTATAATTACACTGGTCAACACTTATTTTTTGCCAAAGATATTCCAGTGGTTTTAGAGTAATTCCTTTGTGCTGATTCCGAATCCGTCTTTCTTTTTGTCAGATTGGCTCTACTTTCTGAGATAAAGTGAAAATTAGATTTCAATAGTAATATGTACGCACCATTCAAATCGCATTGAAACTCTCTGTCTCAAATAAAAATCAATAATAAAATGAAATCAATGCAATGAATCAAATTTATCCCTAAGAGTAATCAATATATAAATCACAATATATATCTATGAAGAAATCTCATAACATCGGTGTCAAATGTAATTTAAAGAATAAAATTTAAAACAATATTAATGAATGAAATACAGAAATTAATTTCAAGAAATAAGTAGATGAATCGTAATGGTATTGTAAAATTACATGATGATGTTGCATTAAGTCCAATAAAATGAAAATTAAATAAGTTGGTTCTATTACTTCATGACAAAGCTTTTATATGATTTCCTCTTATGTGCAGTGGAAGTTTCGCGTTGGAGTTTCTAAAATCAATCTGCCACTTTATGTGTGTCCCACCTACCTTGATATCTTTGTTCCATTATTTTGATATCCTGGCAGCCGAAGTCTTTTTTAATGTGTGTTAATTTTGTTACTGAAGTGTGTTAATTTTTGTTACTTTCTGTATTCTTGGCATACGTTCTGAACTAACAAAGAATATTCTAGTTTTGGAGCTTAGTTTTGCAAGTGTTATCCTAAACAAAGAAAATAAATATATTTGATATTTTTAGATCTAAATAATCTCTTTCTATGCATTCAACAAAAATACAAAAAACTAACTGGATTTAAGTGACAAAATGACTGAACCAAATTGAGAGTAGAATCCGGCCAGGGAACTTCATCAAGGTCACCCTTAGGTGTGTATTTATTTTTCATTTGTTACTTTAAAATGTAATTTCTAGATTATGTTGTAGTTTCCTCTTTTTGATTTGACTTTTGCTATGCATATGCATTGGCCTGCTGCATTCATTCGACAAAATGATGTGTGAACATCATGATGTTGATTAGAAACTAAATGTTGCATATTGAAGCAATTTCACATATTTTTGAGAACTTTGAAAGGAATCTGTGGCAGGAAGTTATAGACCGATTTTAGTAAAATAAAATTTATTACATTTAAAAAGTTGACAACTTAACAACTAATTATAATAAAGAGATTAAGAGAAATTTTAAAAACTAATGAAAAAACGGCCTCATTTCAGCACTTTTTAGGACTTTTATGCCCATTCGAGGCAGTAGATATCAATCAATTTAGTTAATTTGTTTCCTCGTTTTATTTCTCATCAATTCGCCAACTTTCCCTCTGAATAGCGACATGAAAAAAAAAGACTTTTTTCAGCCCACCCTATTGCAGACACGATTGAAATGTTGAAAATATTCGCTATTTCAAAAACTAGAGCCAATTTGGCAAATGTAAAATTAGTTTTAAAATCAGAAGCCTCAAAATACCCTAAAACGGTTAAAATTTCCTTGGCAAATGAAAAAAAGGGGTTTTTTTTTGTTCCCCAGTGTTATTCATTGTAAGTTGTATTATATATTATTTATTCGGCAGATTGTTTAAAAGTTTAAAATAAATATTCTTTTTTCTTCTTCTTGCGTTTTCATTCAAACCATATTATTATAAATAGGCTAGATTCAAAAGTTTTAATTCAATAAGAAAGGATTAAAAGGAGATTTACCTTTGTTGGGGAAAGTTAGTAAGCAATATTTATAGAGAGAAAAAAAAACAGAGGCGGGCATATGAAAAAATATGGATTCCGAGCAACACCGGATAATCAACTAGTTACTAATAAAATATAATCAAGTTTCTACTTTTCAAACTCAATAACACTGAAACAGAGTATTGGTAATATAAACGGTAATATATCTTTATAAGCAGAAAAACACTTTGCTTTAAATAACTTTAAAGTAGGAAAAAAAGCATAAAAAATTGTGTTATAGGTCCAATTAAGGAGACTGGTTTCAAAATTGGACCACTAATTTCTTTAAGCACATTTAAAGCAAAAGTATGATTTCATTCTAAAATCTACATCAGCACACAATGTATGAAACCAAGTATGACATTTTATGCACTGTATCATTTCTTCTTCCTTTGTTTTTTCACATGCAAAACCACATAGCCTTAGTTTTTTTTTGAATCAGCGATTGATGTCTGTAATGCTTGTTTATTGTTTTTCTTTCTTTCTTTTTTTGCTTTGGCTTATTCCAATTTATGAGGACTGCTAGTGTTTATAATTTCTTTTTGCAAATCCAATTAAAGCAATTGTTTGTGATCCAATCTGAGAAACTTTTTTAATTATATAGTAAAAACACCTAACCTTATCAAGCTATTATAATAAATTATAGACAAACAAGTTTTCTATTTGAGGATATAATATCACATTTTGCTACTTCAAATTAGTGTAAGGACTATTAGTCTTTTCTTATAATTTTTACTTGATGCTATTTAAATGTAACCACTTGTTCTCTAACTGTAGCCACGTATAGATTTCTCTAAAAAATGATTCCTCGAAACCATATTTACATTGTCATATTTTACAGCTTAAATATTTAATAAAATTGAGGTTGTGATACCGGTTCAATCTAGGCCAGGGGTTCCCAACCTTTTTTCCCTCGCTTACCCTTGATTATTCTTTTTGTTTTCGCGTACCCCTACTGTCATATCCACCCCTCCAAACTATGCAAAGAAGTTTTTATCAATGTTAAGGGCTTAGGTTAGTTTACGCGTGAAATGACTCGATTAATAACAATTGCAGGACTTATTTTTGATTTTACAATTTATTCCATTTTTACAATAGTATTAGTTCAACGTCAAAGCAAATGAAACAAGTATTGTAATAATTTCGTTTTAGGTTATAAGGATAGCTGAAAATCACGTTTCGCAATAATCAACTATTCAAGTGGAAAAGTTATTAAATGGCAAGTATTTACTTGGAAGAACAAAATTCTGAAACTTTTTTTATCCCTTTTGTTTTCTTATTTCCGCCATTAACAACTTTGAATTCGCGTACCCCCAGAGGTACGCGTACCACAGGTTGGGAACTTCTGATCTAGGCGACGGTCAAATTCGGCAACTCATCCATTGCATAGCTTATGCTTGATTCTTACAAAAATAAATTGATTATTCCGGAATAACTATTTTGTTCATATTTAAAAAAATAGAGAAAAATTTAAGAGGATTAAGAACAATTAATTTATTTCTTATATGAAATATTTATTAATAGAACATAGAATAATGAACAGCTATTTTTACAAGAAGTCTTTCGGACGTTTTTATTCACTGGACGGGAAATTCATGGCCATTGAAATCCATGGCCGTTCGACCAGCTCGTTTAAGTCCAATTACTATTCATGAGTTTACTACATACTTTCATTAGTTTCGCTGACATGCAAATATAAACACATACTCGTGCAACGGTAAAGTGATTCACTGAATTTAAATCTGTCGGATTCATTCTGATTTTAAATTTCAGAATGAGATTGGACGTGTTAAATGTGTTTTTTTCCCCTTTAGAACTCATTGTACATGTATTGCAGTCAACTACACTTTCTCCAGTGGAGCTTTCTGCATCAGTTTAATGCGGTCAATTCATGCTCACGGTGTATATAATAAATGCACCGCATTATTTAATTTTGAAATCTTTTATTTGATGCTCGGTACGTCAGAACATAGGGTAAAGCACGTTAGATCAAGGGTGTCAAACTCAAATGCTGGCACGGACCAATATTTGGTTTAAATCTAAGTAAATTACTTCTAGCCGTTACACATAAAATTGTTCCTTCAGTTTTTTAAAACCTACATAAGCCCACTCACTTAATTACTAGCTAATCAAGCTAATTAGCGAATCAAATTAATGTTATATAATAACCTAAATTAATATCTTTTCTTAAATCAATCTCAATCCCAAAAATATTTTGATATAGCATTACTAAAAAAAATGCCCCTTTAAAGGGTTATATACAAGCTAGCTATACAAAAGATATTTTAATATTGATTATTTGGAATTCCAGAATTACTTGAAGCGAGGGAGAAAATTCGACACAAACTTCTGGAAAGAGAGCGTATACTTGTGACAGGTTAATAACTGATATGGAAAGTTGGGTCCAATATACTGAAATGTTGAGAAATGATGGTTTATGTAATTTTTGAATCGTTGTACAAATGTTTTGGCGATGACAACATATATATTCGCGATGACAGTTGTAATCCAATTTACAAAATGTTTTAAAGGAAAAAAACACATTAATTATTAATTGAATTGAAGAAAAAAATTATATAATATGTAATCCAAAACTTTTAAACAGAAAAAAACAATTCTAGATATAATAAATTAATTAAATAGACATTTAAATAGCTTTTAGATATTTTCTATTTATAGTTATATGTATAGATTTAGAATGAAACAAATCCCCTTCACAGAAAACCATTAGTGTGTAAACAAAAGTTGAAATTAAAATGAAAACGCTTAATTAATTTAACAGAAGCCAACTGGTAACGATTTTTGACAGAAGAAAAAAAATGAACCCAAAGAGTAAATTATTTTTAAATTTAAAGTATTTCGGACTTTCAAACACCGAATTTCATCTGTTAAAAAGAAGTTTATGATTAAAACGAATATAACTATTGCTCAGCTTTAAACAAATTATTGGAAAATAAATTGAATTTGAATAGTAGTTTTCTAAGCATATTCAAATGCAATCAATTTAAAATAAGATATTTTTAGTGATTTGCAAAATAAAAACGAAATAAATGATTAAACACTGGGCCTTACTTCAAAATACAGACAGTGTTAAGGAATGAGATTTTAAGAAAGTGTTAAAGTATTTTGACGTAAAAACATAAAAATTCAGTATTCAAAATTTAATGTTTTTGCTCCTTAAGACATTAGTGATAAATTTATTTTAAAAATAATTCTGAATTGAATATTGCTTATAAATTTTCTTATTGAAAATAATTTTGTAAGTGAATTCTGGTGAATCAACTCGAAAAAAAGAATTTTTTTAATGATATCCTGGGAAAGAGCAATAAAACACTGAATCCCGCAGCATTAAAGTTCTGCATTAGTGAATGAAATTTATTAAAATATAAACAACTAAACAGTAATTCAGTATTAAAAATCATTACAATAAATCAACTTTTCTTTACCCTAAACTAGTTAGTTCTTTGTTCTTAAACATCATCGGAGGGAATATAAAATAGTTTAAGATAGGGTTTGTTATAAACTGATGGTTGTTACTGTAAGTGGTGTCACGTAGAAAATATTAGTGCTGAGAAAACTCTGATAGGGCCTTCCAATTTCGAATTCTTCAACGTTTATAAGTGAAAATAAACTTAACACTTAAAACATTTTATTCGCTCATTTAAAACACTTAAAAGATTTTATTCTGCATAGAATATTTATAACTCTTCTTAACTGAATTTAATTTTAGTTATTGTTAAGTAATGCTTCAATTTTTCTTTTTCTGAATCTTTGGGGTCTCGGCAACTTTCCCCCCCTGCAAATAAACTGGCTTGTAACAAAAAAACCCTGGTGTAAGGAATATAGGAAAAATTATTTTAACAAACTAAGTTTAAGCTGAAATCATTGAAATAAAAAACTTTAGCTATTTACTTAATATTTTTTATCCTGAAAAGTTCCTAATTGAAGGCAAAATTTAATAAGTATCATTTAATTAATTTATTCCTATTTTAAAAGTCAAGCAGGCAATAATTGAAATATGCATCACTGCACAAAATAAGCTTAAAAAATGATAAATAGGAGAAATCAACTAACCGCTGATCCCTGCTCCAACAACAATCACATCACAGTCAGTCATGGTTAAGGAAATCTGGTCCAACAGCAACAAATGGTGATCCTTCCAAAGCTAGACGAGAAATGACAACGAGTTCACTGGGTTTCTTAACCTGCTTTCGTCCTTTCTTCTTTTTTTTTCTTTACTCTCTCTCAAACTCGCCAGTGAAGCACGCAAAGTTGACAGGTGTCGTAATCGTGCTCCTTTTATATTCGTTTTCTGATTAATCAGAATGAAAACGGGGAGATGATTGGTTAAAAATAGAAAAGAAACCAAAACTACTCATTTCTATTCGCAGAAAAAAGAGCTGAGCTTATCAGTGTGAAGATATCTCTGCGTAATGATTAGATAAAGGATTATGAAGATAATTTTTATTTTCTTGTATATTAAGCTTACAAATAGAAAGAAATGCAATCGTCACAAAATACGGCCTCGAGACTGATGAATCTCCAAGTTTTATACCCCCCGAGTCCGAAAAAAAATTGGCGTTATGTCTGTCTGTCTGTTAACACAATAATACAGAAATGGTACAGGTTTGATGGATGAAATTTAGAACCACAACACTTTAACACCAAAAATGTACATCTGAGCAGTGGCGAATCCAGGATGTGTGTCGGGGGGGGGGGAGGAGGGCATACAATTTTTGTATCGCCGTGACGAATGTCAAATATCTTGGTTTATGTAAACCAAAACACTTTAACTTTACAGACTTTACTCACCTGACAATAAGAATCATGAGAATACAATTCTTTCGATAATTTAATAAAAAAACACGATGAAATAACTAGCCAAAAAATGTCTTCAACCGCGTCAACGCTACAAGTACAAGCGGAATGACTAGAAAAGTAGGAAAATTTTCGAGCCTGTCAAGCCAGAAAGAAATATTGTCACGTTTTTATTATTTAAAAAAGAGAAATTAAGAGCAAACAGTTGTAGTGATTTTAAATAAAATCAAGAATTCTGTCTTAGTTCGGGGGAGGGGGGGCTCTAGCCCGATAGCCCTCCTCTGGATTCGCCACTGCATCTGAGTCAAATTTTGAGCGAAAATCCGTGAAAGGGATGTCTCGAATGTGACCACAATAACTCAAAAAACCGATGAGCTAGCTATATGGATGAAATTTGGCGTGTGATCTAACCACTAGAACGGTAGATATGCATCAAATCATCAGAGGGTTGACTGTCTGTCGACTGTCTATTCGTGTGCATATGAACGTTATTATTCAAAAATGCAACAAACTAGGTGGGTAAATTTTAGTAGATGATCTCTACACCCAAACTGTAGATATGTGGTTAAATTTGGACTAAATCCATCAAGGGTAGACTACCTATTTGTCTGTCCGTGTGTATGTGAACACGATAACTCAAAAACACAACAATCGAAATAAATGCAATTTGGTATGTGGTTTTGACGCAAAAATTGTAGATCTGTCTCAAATTTTGGACGTAATCTGTCAGAAGGAAGAGTTTCAAAATCTGTTATCGCCACTACACTACGAAGCTAAGCACAAAACGCGTCGTATCATGTAAGTATGCTAGGAAGTATTGAGAAAAGAACGCGTCCAGTATTTGTATTTTGATCGTGATAGATGAATGAAAATAACAGTGCACGTTACTTCCTGTAAATTAAGCATCGAAAGTAATTTATTTCGTTTTAATCTTTTCTTTACATGTCGCACCAGAAGAAGTATTTCCTCTTTGTGCGAGTATACAACAACTGTACCAGTTAACGATTAGAGCTTAACTCCCTCGCCTACTGAACTAGTCTATCTCTCTTCTTATCATCCAGTAGATAGTTTTACAGTCCTGCCCTTGTGTGAAAGGTATATTGATATCTAATGTGGGAAAACAAGAATAGAAAATCCACGGCCTGTCGAAGAGAACCACAGACGTTATAAATTATGCTTCATCGCCAAAATACTTTTCTTAAGAGGGTGTTTGAAATTACTATCACCTTTAGCGAATACTCTAGTGCAGCAGTTCCCAACCCATGGGCCGCGGCCCACTTGTGAGCCTCGGATAGGGTATTAGCGGGCCGCGAAACGCTAGTCAAGAGTCGAAATCAGGGGAGCTTTAAGAGCTACTCGTTTTTTGCTTTATGAAACAATATATTTTTATTCCTTTTACAGTAAGCTTTACTAATTATTGACAGTGCATGTAATATCTTTATATATAAAAGGCAAATACCATGACTCACTCATCACGAAATCTCCCAAAGCACTGGGACTAGAAACTTGAAATTAACTAAGAAAGGATCTTTCGAAATTTTAATTGGAATTTAAATTATTTAAAAATTACTTTAAATTTTGACATTTTTCCGGAATAACTTCGGATCCTATTATCGTAAAAAACCCATTTTTACATCATCTTAAAGATAAAAAATTAGCTTTTCAATGACACCGATCTTATTTCCATGCGACATTATGTTCAATTTTAATTAATATTTCAAAATGCTTTAAAACGTGAATTGTAACAATGATTTTATTGTTGTAAATAAAATTCAAACCATCTCATTATTTCAGCAAATCTTTTATTCACGCGCTTTTGCAATTGTTAGAGTTGTGATAGTATAAATTGTTTCCTTCGGAAATTAACTCCAACGCAGAATTTTCACTTTAGTATTCATTGCATTCTTGAAATATTTTATCGCACCTGCTTCAAAGTAATATTTTTATAAAGCGTGGCAACAGATATTTGATTTCAGGTTTGTTTATTTTTATTGTGTTTGAGGAAGACTGAAATGATTTTCGTCCTTTCGTCAAGCACTTAATCTCATGCTTTCCTGCCATTTTAAAATTATTTGGAGTGAAAACGCTTTCAAATGTTTGTATATTGCATTATATCTAATTTTTTAATTAAAATTTTGGTTAGGCTTGCCGCCAAACTTGAATTTCGTCAAGTGATAACTTATCAAATTTGATATTAGAAACTAGAAATTACACCTGAAACTAGGAATTACAAAAAGGCAATAGTGTTCAGGAAAACTAACTAATTTTCAAATTTTATTGTCTAACTCCTTTACTTCCGGGTCTTTTAGATGTCTATAAATTTTTTGCCGCCTCACTTTTTGTATCCACTGGTTCATACGGGTGTCCAGCGTGTTCGGCTTTCGCGACCGTATTCAGCGTTAATCATTCTACCGATGAGTGATAGATGAATTGAGTGAAAGTTATTTGAAACTCAGTTTGTAAGTTTCGTTAGCTGCGATGCATCATACAGAATTGTATCGCTGGCATTTTAAAATTTACGTCTTTAAATATTTTACTATCTATTAAATACAATAAAATATTCCGTTTTTTTTTTGTTCATCTTTCCTGAGTCATCGCGGCTGAAACTGCGACGGGTAATGCTATAATTAATATAAAATACAAAAATAAAAACTAATTTAAAAGGGCGAACCAGCTGGTCGTCGAAATCGGCTAGTATCTGTATATATAAAAGGGGAAAGTATGTGTGTGTGTGTTTGTTTGTTCGTTTTTTGGTTCTTTATGTACGTCCACTTACGACGACCAAATTTGACACAATGATGGATTAGCACAAGAGGGAGCCTAACGCCATACAAATTATTTTAAAATTCGAATTAGATTTTTATTTATTTAATTAAATAACGAAAATTAAGCTATTTTAGACGTTTTTCACCAATAACTTCTGAAATACTTATGGTACGAAAATTATTTTTACATTACCTTAAAGAGCAAAACATTATCTTTTCAATGATATAAATTTAATTTTTGTACATTTTTTTCTTTAACTGTAATTAATGTTTCAAAATTCATTTTAAATTCAAATTGCAACAACGCTTTTATTGTTATAAAATAAAATTCAAGCTAATATATTGTTCATCTAATCCTTTATTCACGTGTTTTTACCACTGTTAAAGCTAAGAAAATATTGCTTTTTTTGGTCAAGGTAGATTTCTTACTTCCGCTGTTATTTCGTAGCATGCACTTAACTTCCGCTGTTATTTCGTAGCATGCACTTAACTTCCGTTTTTATTTCGTAGCTTTTAATATACACTCAAATATCCAATGACATACAATGTATACAGCATAAGTATATTTGTACATTGTAAAACTGTATTAGTTATTTAACTATATATTGTTTAAAATAAATGTTCTTTTTTTCATTTTCTCGCATTTTCATTCAAACCATACTGTTATCAGGTGATAAAAAGGCTATATTTGAAAGTTTTAGTTCAACAAGAAAAGATTTAAAGAAGATTTCCGTTTGTTGGGAAAGTTGGTGACAATAGTTTTAGGGGGGGAAAACAGGAGGCCGGTATATGAAAATATTGATCCCGAGCAAAGCCGGGTTTTCAGCTAGTATATAAATATATGTGTTTGTATTTTTTTACTTGTGTATTTAGCTAGTGGCCTCAAAATACAACAGGTGGGCAGCACAACCAAAAAGATTGGAAACCGCTGCTCTAGTGATTCAAGTTTCTTCAGCTCCTTACAATTAATAGACTTACTATTGTCTACTTTATTTTTAATCTTAGTCTCTAATAAATCACATCCACATGTTATACATCTAGATTTTAATGTTTTAAATCTCAATAAGGTTTTTAAAAAATATAATTAAGGATGGAAGACTTTGCAAGCATTTTATATGTAATGTTACGTTGTTTAAATATATTTTATCGAGATAAATTTCAAAATAAATTCATAAAAAATAACTCGCTAATTTTTAATTTACTGTTATTATAATAAAATGTATAAAATTCCTCGTAATAATTCACACAATTTAATGTTAGTAACTTCAAAAGTAGTTCACGTTAAGTTATTTTTAATATTTTAAAAAAGCACAAAATTTTATTTTTTTAGTGCAATAAAATATGCCTTTTTTATGACATTCGTAATTTTATACTCTGTCAACGGATGATTTCTAGTTCGTTTTTACTTTCTCGTATACGATGTATAGAAATCGAAAATACTGTAATCTTCAATCTGAAGATTCTGATGGATCTCCGCATTTTGGACCTCCTTGAGTCCGGAAACATCATTCTCGGAATTATGTCTATCTGCCTATGAATACAATAACTCAAAAATGGAACGATGTAGAAAAATGAAATTTGGTTTGTGGTCGTTATATCAAAATTATTAGAGAGTGCAGAGTGTGTCCAGGGACGTCAAATTACTCTAGCACAGGGCGCTCACATTTGAGCGCCCTCGCTAGAGTAACCAGGCCGCATCAGGACCGTACTAGGAATCTTATGGCCCAACGAACATACCTACCTAGAAAAAATAATTGAGGAGGGAAAAAAAATCGACGGGAGGCTGTGTCTGCGAAACGGCCGCTGGGATTGAGAGGCGTAGACTTACTTACCTTACTCAACTGTGACTAAAGTAGCTGTATGTGACTATTAACTCTATAGTCTATAGTGACTATTAGTCTAGTGTGACTATGTGACTCTATCTTTGTGAAATTCTTCGTGATTTTCACCAACTTTGCAACTCGACTGTGACTAAACCGTAATTACAAATTCTAAAATTATTTTTCGTATCTTCAGTGCCTGCCTTTCTCTGTTAAATGAAACTAAAACCAACTCTCTATGTTATTTGATTGCGAAGCTATAAGCGTTTAACTTTAACACAAAGTAATTCGACAATTCTTGAGTAATATTTCGCGTGAAACTCAGATCGATGACTGAATTGCCTTAGTCTGCGTGCGCGCGCACCGGTCGCTGTGACGTCATCAAAAGTTTTAGTGATTTTCACCAACTTTGCAGCTCGGCTGTGACTAAACCGTAATTCCAAATTCTAAAATTATTTTTGCAATCTTCAATGTTAACCGTTCTCTGTTAAATGAAACTACAAGCAACTCTCTATGTTATTTGGGTGCGGAGCTATAAGCGTTTAAAAATACCACGAAAAACGTCATAATTTTTTCCTTTCCCGACACACCATTAGACAATGGAGAGACGTAAGTCTACGTCAAAAGTCACTTGTCCTCTTATTAACGCCTTACAATTTTGCAAATCGGTGCCTTTTCAAATTAGCATTTCGGATGTCAGCTTCCGTAATGTAGCCAAATTCTATTACAAACATAATTTATGATTTTCTCACTAATTCTTTGGACTGATATAAATGTTTATGCCACATTACATAATCGGTAGTTGTCTAGATGCAACCCCTAATCATATTCTTACTTTTAATATGTTTAAAATTATAATTAATAAATTTTTGGCTCAAAATTAAGATAAAATCAGTATAGCAAATTTTTAGACCTCTTTGGATCGATAGCGCCCCTGGGTTACAGCCCAATTAAACCATTGGATAAGATGGACCCGAGTGTATGAAATTTTGGACGAAATCTATCTACGGGAATTCTGTCGGTTTGCCTGTTCGCGTGTAGGGGAACACGATAACTCAAAAACGCCACAAGTTAGCGAGTTGTATTTCAGTATGTGATATTAACACCATATATAGAATTCGCAAGTAGATCTACCTTAAGTTTTGGTCCCAATTGGTCAAAGGCATGAGTTCCAAAATGCTGATTCGATTCTCTTCACTAAACGACGAAGCTAACAAAATGTGCCATATTATGAAAGTATACGTGAAATTGAGAATAAAACACTCTCGCTGCTTGTAGTGTTATAATTTTTTTATTCATATGTAACAGCTTTCTAACTGAATTATAAAATGTTTGCAACATTTTTTTATACATTATGTGTCAGTTCTCTCTGTACATAAAGTTTCAGTTATCAAAGGAGTGCTTAGGTTTTTTCAAATATATTTGTAATTGCCTGACAGGACAATTGAGATAAAAAAAAAAAACGATTTTTGATAATTTCGTAAAATAGTGAGAAATTGAGCTTGCATTACAGAGAGGAAGCCAAAAGAACAGATTCCCTAACCATTTAAAAACATAATAAAATGCAGGGTGTCCGAAAATTATTGGGCACATTACAATAGTATGTAAAAAAATAACTCTGAACATAGGCGTTTTTTCGATGCCATGTATTCCTAACACGACTCCTAAAGTTTTGTTTCACAGTATTTTTATTCTCATGCCCGGAGAGATGGCGTAGGTGTGGCCTGATGAGGATTGTATGAGAAAATTTCAATCAGTAGTCATGCCACAAGATCTCCAGATTTAATTCCCTTGGGTTTTTTCATGTGGAGTTTTGTGAAAGATTGTGCGTATCAGATGCCTTGTACTAATTTGCAGGAACCGACGCACAGTGGGATATTTGACGAATCTGGGCGGCCAAAAGTCGATTTTATAAACTACAGCGTAGGATCGAATCGATGTATACTTTATAAAGCTGAATAACTGGGGAATCACGTGATACCATTTTTAACTCTCTTAACTGACATTAACCTCTGTATTATTAGCTCAAACTGGAGTGTTGTGTGAAGTGTATCCTGCGTCAAATAGTTGTTGCTTCAAACGTTCCATTTTCGAATGTGAATACCTTCATTTCTAGAAGTAATTAAAATCTAACAGTTATGGATAATGATGAGGCAGGTATGTGTTCATATTTTTTTATGGATTTGAATTGTTAAAAAATTAGTTTTAATAATTGCAAAAGTAATTGAAAATAACGCTTTTTTAAAAATTTTTTTTATGTTGCGAAATCTCGAAGGTTTTTGTTATATTTCCAAACATTTCCACGCTAAATTTTTTTTTGTATTAATAAATTTAGACCTTTATGTTTGTGTTTTTGTTTAAATTAGCCCCTGATTTGCCCAACTTTTGAAATGAAGTGATTTCAAACATTACTATTCCAAATTTTCCAGTAGGCATTCCAATTACTTTGCATTTAATCTCTTATTTATGATATGAATCGCAATTTAAAGAAAATTGTCAAGAATATTTTCAAAATGATCATATGTGTGTAATTTTCAGACATTTTGATTAGAATAAAGTTATATCAATTATAAATATTACTTAAAACAATGCGTTCATTCCATTTTATCTCTTTTTAGGATTTTGCAAAAAATGCTGAAATTGTTCTTTGTCAACATTTAGTTATCTAAGAAGAAGTCGAGTCAAAGTTGCTTATGTTTTTGTAAAAAGTTACTACACACTCGTGCGATTTTTTAAAAAAAAGAGGTTCAAAATTTAGATATCTAAATTGCATATATTTACTATGCGCTTTTTTTGTTTCTATTTTACTCTAGGGTCATCGGGTGTCAAAGTAAAGATTCGAAGAGAGTTATTTAACATTATGCAACAACAAAAATTACCAAACATACATGATAAATTAAACTTGAAAATTATCTTCCTCAAAGTGATACTTTTGATGACGATGAAATTTAAAAAATAAAGCACAATTTCTCCCATTTTAAATCTCAGTTAAAGATCAGATGGATTGCTTTAATATATCATTTTAAAGTAATTCTAGAAACCATATCCAGTGGCTACAAGATTAATTTGCAAAAGTTCAAAGAATATACAGAAGAAGCATCTGAGCTCTACGTGCAATTATATCCATGGTACCCAATGTCCCCTACTATGCACAAGATATTAATTCATGGTCCGATTGTAATAGAAAATGCTATACTACCAATAGGCCAATTGTCAGAAGAAGCGGCCGAAGCACGCAGCAAACATTTCCGATCATTCGGTCAAAATTGAGCCCGAAAATTTTCCAGACTTTCTTGTTATGAGGATGTTCTCAACAGATTGCTTTTGAGTTCGGACTCAGTGTTGACGGGTATGAGACCCACGATGAGGAAAAAGTCAAAATCATTCTCAAAGGGGCTTTAGAGATGTTACTGCCAATGGAATTTTCTGAAGTTCTTTATGAAGAGGACTCCGATCATGAAGAAACAGATAATGACATCAATGATTTATCATCAGACGAATAAATCGCACCTTCCTCATGAATTATTAACTAATTTTTTACACAATTATTCAATTATTTTTATCATTTAATCAATTATTTATTATTTTTCCGATTTCTTTTCTGTAAATATAATTAATGTAATATTATTAATTTTGTTCAATGTACAAGGTATGATCATAAAATAACCGGGTCTATTTAGAGGCCTCTGGTGAGCACTGCATTCAGAATACCAAGATGATATATTCATTAATACTAAAAAAATTAAGGTGTTGGTTGCCATTGAAAAAAATTATAATATTTTTAACTGTAACCGAAACCATAAGAGGTGGTACATTCTATACCTATAAAATCGCAAGCGCATATCCCATAATACTTAGATCCAAAATCTCGTCTTGATACTCTAAATGCAGTGCGCCCCAGAAGCCTCTACATTGGCTAAGTTACTTTATGAACACCCTGTATATAACTATGAAGTTATAAAATATCAATTATTTTTAAGTTATAAAGCAATATTTTCTACAAAAAGTTCATTAATTTACTAACTAATACGTTTAAATAGGTTTAAAACCGAAAAACAATTTTGGCCGCCCAGATTCGTCAAATATCCCACTGTGCGACGCATCGTATCACAGCTGCTGTTCAATTCATAACTCTCCAGCTTGCGCATACACGGCGTGAAATTTAGTATGTCTTGGGCATACTACGTGTTACCAAAGGATTTCACTTCGAGATTAGTCAACTTTTGCAATTCTATTGTAAGTTAGTCCAGACATTTTGTTTCTATACTTTCTAGTTTTTGTTTTACATAATTTTGAAATGTGTTAAATAATTTTCGGACTCTCTGTATATTGTTATAAAAAGGAACATGATTGGTTACGAGGGCGTACGTCGTATACGAATTAAAAAACGATTCTTAAAATAATATGAACCTTTGATTTACTCTATTATTTTTAACTGTTTCATTGAACTATTTTTATTTTGGATGATCAGTTCGCTTTTGTATTTAAAAAATAGCATTTGTTTTTCCACTCTTCAGAGATATTATGTCAAATGTAAGTGCAGGGAAATTTTTTAAAGATGGATGTAAAGTTGTGTTTCGTGTTTAAGTACGATCCACATTATTAATTATAACAATCTAAAGTTAGAATAATAACCATTTTCGTGATTAGTAGGCTGAAAACTGCTATGTTAAGTCGGTAGAATTGCGTCATCCACTTCATTTTATTTTGTTAATTATAGGCTTATTTAAGATGCGGGACAGTTGCCCGATAAGCCGAGTGAGTAGACCGTAATAGATAGTGTAATTATTACGAAGATTAGTTTACGATTAGTATAACTTCTCTTCAAACGCAGTTTCAATATAAATCTTTTACTGTGCGTATGGACTAATACACTTGCAGTACACTAAGTCATCAAGATTCTACTCCCCTTCTGGCTCTCATATGTTGAGACTTTAATCAACTTGTATATAGTATCACCCCTTTGTCCTATTGTATTTATTGTATGCGTAATGGACAGATTTATTGCTCATGAGAGAAGAAAGTGATAGGTATTCTCGCATTTCGTCTAATGGGATCACGGATCCCATTTCCCATCTGAAGACTAAACTCGATGTGGGCAAGTAGTCAAAATAAAATAGTTTACGATGAGGCTTTTAATTAGTAAGATGTGCATTTTCCCAACGTTCGATATAGCTTTAATTGCAACAAAAATCTAAGTAGTCGGCGGTGATTGTGGAATCTTCTTGTCTTCCGAGCTCTCAAATATAATTTCTGTTTCTTTGATTCCCTCGTTGAGGGTAGATGAAATTTTACTAAGGTTGCGTTTGCTCATTTTTTCCCTAATCC
>BGPR01023287.1:0-24390 GCA_013235015.1 Araneus ventricosus | reverse complement strand
TTAAAAGTAGTCCTGGTGCTCTAACTGAATTTCATGACCATCTGCCGTCATTTTAATTAAAATCCTCTCACCTGCAATCTGTGTGAACAAAGAGTTTCGCAACTCATTTCGTGACTTTTTAACATTAGCCACCACAGTGCCAGTTTATTTCCGAAATTTCACCTTTCTTAACTGATCGGCTCTATTTATATTTTAATTATTCCCCCAACTAAAATGGTTAAAATTATTAAAATGGTTATAACACCTGGATTTTTGCAACTATAGAGTCAAAAATTTCAAGTTATGCTCACCATCCTAATATGTTCTGATTCACTACATTTGCATACTGAAAAGTTGAAAAGCTTTATTTACAGCGTTGTTCGGTCTGATTCGAACATAGGAAATTTACACTCTCTTTTAGATAAGCATTGTTGTTTTTGACACGGTAGCATTTCCAAAGTATTTTATTTGTAAATTTACAATCATTAATCATCCTTGAGATCCGTATATCTGGATTAGCTATGAAGGTTTGTTGGAGTTCACAAGCTTACATAACCTCAGAAATATAGCTGAAAATAAATCCGGTTTATAACCGGTAATATATATCTTTCTATACTTTTCTCATCATTTCGACCATTCTTTGTTACAGACAGAGAGAAAAATAGTACTGAAGCCATCTCTTATATTCACTATATGCGGTTCATTCTCTCAGAAGCCAACATAAACTAGCTAAAACAGTAATTTACCCTTACTTATCAGTTTTATGACAGCATCAGCTCTCAATTCAAGTTTGTATTACTTGTAATCTGTCTATTAAAATCTTGGAGTTTTTTACAAATTTGTTCATAAAAACCATTTAACTTATCTATATACGCAAATCCATATGCTTTTAGATTAGAGATTGATTTCGAAATTTAGGAATGACTTTTATAAAATTATTCGTCATTTTCATTTTTCCACCCATACTGAAAATACCAGTCATTAAACTTTTCCTGCTGGTGTGGCGTAGAAGTTTGGAGAGGAGTTAAGTGATATCTTTACTTAGAATATTATCATCTCAAAAATAAATAATTCATCCAAAGGAATTTTATTTTAATTCCGTATGAAACAAAATTTAATATTTCTGATGGAATTTCTTTTTTAAAAGATCGAAAACATTACTGCAACTTTTACACCACGGAAAGCAAAGAAACTTAGAACTACATATCCTTTGATCGTTCATTTAATTCTTATCTTAAACAACTGAACTAAACAATTATGATAACTTCAATGCTCCACATTTTCACTAACGCACTCAATATTATAAAATATCCAGACTTTCTGCTTTTGTTACGAACAAAGCACAATATCACATCCACAAAATTTAAGCAGGTCAGTAAAAGAATTATTTTTCTAAAGAATTATTCTTTATTTAACCATAAATAGTTATCTCACTTCATTGATGCAATAAGGTTTTTTATATCGGATTGTTAAGTCTCAGTACATTTTTGAGTAAACGCATCAAGTAGAATAATCTTTAACTGAAAATAACTTTTAACATTAAAGCGAAAGAAAAATGTTAATAAATTTGGCGCATTGCAAAAAAAAAAAAAACCATTCGCACCATACTTTAAAAACCAAAACTCCCTTCTTTGAAATCCTTTTTAGTAAAAAAAAAAAAAAAAGACTAAAAAAACAGACAGGAAAATTTTTTTATGATTAATCGTTCTAAATTCTAAATTGCCACCACAAAAATATTTTCATTTCTTAAAGCTCGATAAAAATAAAATTATTTTCGACTAATCAAGTGGAATGCCGAAAACTAAATGTTTTTTGTCCACACTTTTGTCCCTTTCATTAATACTTTTTTTTGAAAATCTTACTGTAAGTCTTTTCCGTCTTGGGAAATGTAATCATCACAATTTCTCACACATACGGCTCATGCCTTATCTATACAGTAAAACCAATTATCACCTGATGGGGCTTCACTTATCTTCTCCTTGCTAGACCTCCCAACGACTATGAAATTGTTCCCACGTTTTTCCTCCGGAATTGAGAGAATTCTAAACATATATGTTAGGAGAAATTAATTCTTATTTTTTCTCAGTAGAAAAAAAGTACTGACGTGCTACTAAAATTGTTTGATGTAATTAGTTTAAAAATATGTTTAACATATGCAGAAAATAAATGTCCTTATTTGGGTATTTTATCATTTGGGGTAAAAACCAATTTTAAGATTATGCACGCACATTAAGAAACAAGTGGACATTGTGGTTACCTCTCCCCCCCTCCTCTCTTTTAAAGTGATTGGGAAATAAGGCTTGTTATTTCCATCGACTCCCCTGCCTCACATGAAGTTTTCTCACATTACCAATCAACTTCCCGTCATACATGGGGTGACTGAATAAGACGGGAGTGGAGAGGGATGTAAAATGGCATGCCTGGTGATTACAGTACATACAGGTGATGAAATCCTAATCTTTTATGGCCGGAAGCTCTGGTATCTTGTCGCGTTATCTGAGATATCTGCTGAAGACAACGGGTAGTGAATGAAATCAAAAACTGGATACAGAAATAATTGAAATAAAAAAAAATTCAGATATAATGAAGTAGAAAAACATTTTTAGAAGAAGGTAAAAACAAGCACACATAACATAATTTTCTATTAGTTTTACAATTTTACCTTCAGGATGATTCTTCTACATGATCACATCAGCGTGCCCATGATCTACATCTAAAAGTTGGGAAAGTAAATTTTCCGGAAGCTAAGTTTTTAAAAATAAAATCTTGTTAATCTCCCTTTTTAATATGAAGTTATTACTAAAAATTTAAAACGAGACAATTTGGGACATTTAATACATATTCTAGAGACTTGTTCAACCCAGGGCAAAGAGCTGAAACCAGGACTGTCCTGTCTCCTTCAAGACACCTAGTTCCTTTAATAGTAGCTGCCTGTAAGGTAAAGTAAAATTCTGCTAAACCCATACCAGTTTGAATGATCTGTTAACTTATCCTTCGAACCCTAAAAAAATAAAGGCAATAAGAGTCAATGTGGGACACACGCCCTTTGGAAGAAATTTTGATTTTAATAAATTTATTCGAGTTCATTAAAAATAAAGAAAAAATATAAATAAATGTATTGAAAAATAAGTTATACTGCAAATATTTTTGTTTAACATTTTTTATTTAATTTTTTGTAGCTATAAAGAAAAAATTTCATTTATTTACAAGTGAACGATTTAAAAAATTTTGGATATCTCCACCCTTTACAGTGGCTAAGCTTGCTTTTCGCTGGCTCTCATTACCACTTAAAATGTTGTACAATACTAAAAATAAGTCAGTTTATAGTACTGATGTGGTTACTGACATCTCCTCAAACTATAAAGTTTAAATATATCTTTATGCAAAATAACTTTATTTTTATGTCAGTGTCTCATGAAATTTATTACGCTTAGTAACTTTGTCTACTAATCGAAGTAAACAGTCTTTAGTTTTTTCCAGATCTGTAGTGTGTCCGGTGTCAACATACTTTTTACAAAGCATCACTTCACTTTGGCTGTCACAGCACAAGTTCTTTTTATGTTTACTGGCAACAGTAGGAAATCACTTTTGTATCTGTGTGACAATGCTGTGCATTTTTTCTCTGGTATTTTTTATTCTTCCTAGGAAATAAGCAACTTCCTTATAAATAAATATGATTAAATATTGTTACTGGCTTCTGATTCTTATGTTTTATAAAAACTGAAAATTTTTATATAAAAAAACATTACTTATCGCATCAGGTATGTTTACAAACATATTAAGTAGACAGAATATTATATTTTAAGTGTAACAGAGCCTTTAACCGATTATTTCCTCATTTTTGTGTTAATTTAATTTAGATATTATTTCTACTACAAATTGATATGAAAGATAAATCATATTAACTCTATCAATTCTATTAATAACAAATGCAACTTATTATAATCAATAAGAATTATAAATTAATTTAAACGAATTATTAATTTTTAATTAGTAATTGAAATTATTATATTTTAATTCTAATTAATAAAAATTAAGAACTAAATAAGTTTAGCTAAAATTGTTAAATATTTCCACACATATTTGGATAAACAGATGATTTAAAATAATCTACTATCAAAATAGTGTTTTCTTCTAAACAGAAAAAAATTGCATTCGCAATATGTTATAAAAATTGCTAAACTACTTTCTTTTACGTACTTCGTAGTAAAAAGAAATAATAACAATTCTAATTAAAATAATTATAATTTTTTATTCTTAACTCAAGATTACAATATCAAAAATCTTTTCATTAGTTGAATCTCGATAAATTGAAATTAATGGATTTGATATAAAAAAACATTTAAAAGAAAATTTTGAGCCTGGACATTTTTCAAATAGTCAAGAATTTTTGTTATACAAGTTTAAGATAAGTCAACAAATAGAAACGCAATTTAGAAATTATTAAGAAATAATATTTCTTCCGTGTGAGTAATTTAAAGGCCATCGAAAAATATTTTTATACTTTTTTATTTTGGACACTAGGAATTATTTAAAATTTATCTAATAATAAATTAGGTTTGGAAATAAAAGAGTAAAATAGAATAAGAAGCTGAATATATATTATAAAGAGAGAATATCTTAAATTCAAATTCTCGAAAACATTAGCCTTATAGCAACCGCGAAAGAAAGTCTCAAAGGCTTAGGCTCGAACCCGGGCCAATGAGGCTCGTAACAAGGCGCTCTACCGACCTCGCCATGCAAGCACGTATTAAGCTAAGGCATATTTAAATGTCATTTATAATTTGCTCAAAATTTAAAAGCATTTGATTCAACTGACAGAAATTCACTAAAAAATTACATTTTATCACTGTAGTTAATAACAGATTTTAACAGCAGTAGATCTTTGATAACTGCAAAGAGTTGTTTAATATTCCTTGATGATGATTAAAATATTTTTAACTGTATCAAGATTGTAAACTTGATATTTAATTAGAAAGAAATCTGAGCTTAAATTTCATTACTGAACGCTTCAGTAAATATATTGTTTCCATCAAATTAAATGACATTCATGGGAAGTCCTAACCAGATAATAGAAATCAAAAGCGTCAAAATACTGAAGATTCTTGCAAAGTTCCATTAAATTCACTAACGAAATTTTAAATAATTAACAGAAATGCTAATTAAAAATTATAATTAGTAATTATAATTAATTATTAAATTTATAATCAATATAATTAATTATCTAATTAAAATTATTATGTTATTGATTATGATTCATAATTATATTAAAATATGAGTGCAATAATAACGATTATTAAAGTAATTATGGGCTATAAATCCATTTTTTCGGAGTCGGAACGAATCCGTGGATCCGATTCCGCAAAAGGAACGAATCTGACCCATCACTAGTCTGGAACAGGCCGATTCAAAAAAACGTGCCCAAACTTTCAGGGTTGGGCAAGAACACGATCAGCACCCAGAATCACATAGGAGCATGAGTGAGCAAACGCCATCTGGAGGCAGAAGATGGCATTTCAAATAAAATAGCACTGGTTAAAATGCTGATAAATTTCTGAATCTTAACGGTATTGAACTGGAATTTCTAAATAAGTGGTCCTATATATATGGCTCTGAAGTTGTGAAAGAAAATTTACATTAACTTTTGCGCATGCGCAGTAAAATATTATTAACTACAAATGCTAGTATCTCCTTTACTGTTCAACTTATTTAATTCAAATTTGTATACAATGCTTCTCTAATATATTGTCACGTATTCTGTAAGTTTGGTTCAATTTGGTTTGAAACTTTGCTAGTTATCAGCAAAACGCATGCGAAACAATTTGGAATTTCTTAAAGAAACCCTTATATCTTCCCGAATATTAGTCCCATTTTTACGGAAGTGCATGTAGATATTGTACATATCATACAAAAGAATTGATAAAAGTTGCAAACATTATCAGCTTCCTGTGAAGCGGTGTGAGCAAATATCACTTTTCGACTTCAGCAGTTTCTGGTCCTCTAAATACTCTCTTGATCGAAACTTCGATGTGCATTGTCAGTTGAAACCCATTGTTTATAAGGGATGACGAATATTTGATAATCTGTTATTTAATACGCAATATAAAATATCACAAATACTACTGCCAAAAAGGTGTGATTCGATCATTGGTAATTAAAAGTGTATAAAGTGATTCCAAATTTTTAAAAAAATAATTCATTTCTTTGTTAAATACTTTTTCAAAGTTTTACTTTTTAGTTTTATCCTCTATCAACAGATGGGGCCATTGAAATTCATTTTTGGTGTTTAGAAAGACGATCATTCTTTGTTGTCACACTTCCTCCTTATCGGATTTACATTGGTATTTCCTGTGAGTCACCATTTTTGTTGAGATATATGTCTTCGAACGATTACAGTTCTTATACAGCGATAGAATGTAGCTTTAATCGTTCGCAGCGCTATAATCGTTCGAAAACATATATTCACGGAGAAAACTTATTTAACTGCTATCGGAATCTAAAATGATCGGATTTGTGCTTCACTGGAAAGGTTATTCCAACAGTGTTAACTTCCGTGCTTGATGGCAATATTTGTGGTTAAGGCTTCCGTGTACACGCCACCTAAAATTCCCGAACGCAAAGTTATCCTATGGAGATTAAAACTTACATCTTTTCTCGTTTCCTATAGCATTTTTTTACACAATAAAGTACATTTGATAGAAAAAATAAAAATGCATGTTTTAAACTAGGGACTTTTTTTCTGACAGCTTAAAGTATCTTTAAAATTTTTTTGAAAAGTCGCTAAATTTCAATTTCGGGTTTTAAACAATTTTAGAAAATTTGCAAGCATAAATAAAATGATAGTATTTAGACAGAAACCTTCGTTTTAAAGACATTTTTCCGATGCATGTTTTAATATTTTAAAAATATATATATAAAAGCTGCAATTTCTTAAAAGAATCTGAAAACAAATTTGCGATTTTCCCCACTTTGCAAAACTTCTCCTTTCTAGCGAAAGCCCCTCCTTCTCTTTTGGAGTAACAAAGATTGATTGCGTTCTTTTCTTTATTTCTTGTTTACCATCTCAACTGTGCTTTTCTGTCTCTTCTAGCTTGTTAACCGGGAAAGACCTTATTAAATGCAGGTGCCAAGTGGAAACATTTGTGATAACACCGATATGTTTAAGTTTTAATAAATAATATATAATAAGTGAATAAACAACATGAAATTTAAATAAATAAAATAATATTTATTTTTTTAAATTTTAATGAATTTAAAATAATAACTTTACTTACTTAAAACTTAAATTTTATAAAAATTCAAGAAATGATAGTTTTTTATTGCTTTTATGATTGGATGCATTATAGAGCAATTAAGTTCTCGAGGGAATTAAGAGCCGTATAAAGTTCATGATCGCTGAGGAATACAAAGAAGGGACGAATTTAATTAACGAAAATAAAGAAACATATAAAGAAAATTACAATTTTTGACTTCTGAAACTGTCAGTCAGCTCCAAGAAAAAATTGGTTTGTACACGAATTTAAAAGCATGAAAAATTTCCTGAGGATAATATTTTGAAATCACAATTATAGTCGATTTTAATTTGAATAAGTTTGAGTACATTGCACTCTTGAGTCTAGAAATGCACCCAAGAATGCCGATTTCATCTCGCTACTGTTCGTTTAGGAGAAGTTCTTGTGACAGACGGACACACAGACACATGTATTTTCTGGTTTATATTATAGATTTGTATGAATAATAAAATTAAAATATATACTTAACAAAAAAGGGCAATATCAAGTTTCTAATGAGATTCTGTTGCTGAATTAAAATTTTAATCACACTATTTTTAAGAATTTTTAGCTTACTTGAATTTAATTTAATTTTTTATACGTATATTATTTTGTAACATAAAAAGAGTCATAATTATGCCTTTAAAGAGCAATCCCTATTAGCACAAGATGCGCTACAATATTCATACGATGTATTTACCATGTTGTGCGGCATTCAGAATATCGTAGCAACATCCTGGAGATATCGTAAAATATCTTGTTCTAATAGGGATGCTTTACAGAAAATTTGAAGTCAAATCAATCGACATCTTACCAGCAACGTATGAAAGCCGCCATTCTATAGAATGCCTAGGTATTTTATAGAATGCCGAAAACTGGAATACATGAAACGATGAACATTTCTCATATTTCCTAGGCATTCTATAAAACCACAAATGACAAGGCGACAAAGTAGGAGAGACATCTTCCATTCGGCTTTATAAGAAATAAAATTAAGTGCAATTCAAAATAAAATTATTTCCTTCCTTGATGCAATAAATATGTTCATATTTTACTTTGTTTTCTTTAATAAGAAAGGCAAAAACTTCGATATGTATAACTTTCAATTTACTTTACGTATTTTGAATAAAAGAACTTTTAATGGCAATCTTTTATTTTTTCAAAATAACATTTGTATTTTTGAGGAAGGCTCGTCTTTTAAATAATAAGCATGATCTTTCTTCATACTTTGCCTACATAGCATTTGTCATTCTATAGAATGCTTAGGTAATATATACAATGCCTAGGGAAAGTATATAATAATTCTCATACTTTGCCTGAAAACGTCCGGCATTCTATAGAATGTCTAGGTATTCTATAGAATGTAGGCGTTTCATACACTGTCAGTAACACCTATCTATACTTATAAAAGGAAATGTTTGTGTGCGTGCCATGTACAGACAAATATTTCGCACTTACAGCCATGAAATTTCGCACACAGTCGTAATGGTGATTCAATGAACTTTAAAATCCGAATTTTAAAATTTAATCTAGAAACATTTTTATCTAATGTTTTGTGTTGTTTTGGGTAATTTTCGGTATATATTTTCCCATAGTATTATTTCTTATAATAATCGAAAAATAGACACTCCATCGGATAGAAAAAACACTGAAGTTCTAATGAAGTTTGTTTTCAACTTCTAATGTAATTCTCTGAATTTAGAGAAATTTTTAGAAAATAGTCACTTTTTCCTTAAATTTTTCTTTCTGAATTCTTAACTTATCACATCCGACGTTCTAATAAACAAGAACGGTTAAAATACCTTTGTTGGTTGGTTTGTAATAAATTTTTTTCTTGGTGGGGTGAGAGAATTTTTTTGAAAGAAGAACCATGGAAAATTGGCCAGTTTCGTCCTTCCTACGTGCGCCACCTGGCGGAAAAATTTAGCGCAAGAGCAGGGAAATTATTTATGACGTCAGCCACGATTTATTCTCAGCTTATGTTTGCAGCCAACGGCTACGTTATGTTGTTCTTGACGAATTCCGGAGTTCCGCCCCTCAAAAAGAGGCTATCTCCATTCTTGACGAGTGCTGAGTCCCTGGTCCTGACTGAGTCCAGCATGGCGAGAAGTATCTCTCAATGAGGTGTATATGATTCATTTTAGCAGTGAGGAGAGGGACGGCGGGGTTGCGTACATTGGAGCTTCTTAGAAGCTAAGTCCTTCGCACGGTAGATCAGAGAAAAACAAGAGGCTAGCGGTGGTCTGTAGAGAAAATCTTGAGAAGGAGTGGAGGAGAGTGAAACTGTGATTGGCTATTATCTGAGGAGAGGGAAAACTTCTTGGAAAAGGAAATACAACCCGCCATGTGAGAAAAAAGATCGAAAAGTGAGTGCAAGTAATGCTCGTTAAGAAATGTAAACAAGCTGCGAGCAGGGAGAGAATGTGCATTACTACTACAGGAGGATATTTCTCGGTCTTTTAATTTTGGGATCGGGGATATAATTAGGTATAAGTTGAATTGCTGCATTTTCGAGCGTGTCCAGACTATTAAAGAATTTTGTTGCAATTTTGACAATGTATTCTTTTAGGGAGAGGTAGTTAAATGCTTTACGAATTTTGGAGTTGGAGTTATACCATTTTGTATTACATATTGATCGAATTACCGAGTGATATTGAACGTTAATGATTTTAACGTTGGTTTTAGCGGCATAACCCCAGATCGGACAGGCATATGTTAAAATGGGAAGCAAATAGGTGTTGTAAACAAGTAACTTAGTTTCCCTAGGAATTTTAGATTTCCGAGATATTAATGGGAAAAGTTTACGCGCGGTGTCTCGGAATTTATTTTTAAAATAGATAAAATGGGGTTTCCAAGTTAATTTACAATCTAGAATAAGTCCTAAACACTTACATTCCTAAGACCAGGGGATAATTTTGGCATTAATTTAAATGGGAGAAAGCTGGAATAACAACGCGCATTAGCAAACACAATAGATTCAGTTTTTGAGACGTTGATTTCTATTTTCCATTTAATAAACCAGTCCTCAAACGCTTTAAAATGGCGATTAAGAGTAATTTGAATATATTTGGGATTTTTTGTTCCGGGCAAGTATTGCTGTGTCGTCTGCATACATGCAAAATAAAGTATTGAATTGTTTGGGTATGTCATTAATATACAGGGCAAAAAGAGTCGGGACAATTTTCGACCCTTGTGCCTCGCCTACATTGATGTTTTAGGTGCTTGAGAGTTCATTCTTGACTCTAATTGCAAATTGTTTTCTAGTAAATAAGAATCTATTAGCTTAATAAGGTAGGAGGGGGTCTTGTAGTGTATAAGTTTGTGGATAAGTCAATCTTGCCAGAAACCTGTCAAACACTTTCTGGATATCGAGGTAAGCAGCTCCTGTTTTCTGTTTATTGGCAAACGCCTCTGTGACATATTCAACGACTCTAATAAGTTGGTACGAGGTAGATAGTTTTTCACGAAAACCAAATTCTTCAGGACAAATTACTTTATTTTCCTTAAGATAATTATTGAGTCGATTTAGGATCAAGTGCTCAGCAATATTGCTTAAACTTGGTAATAGCGAGATAGGTCGATAGCTGGTTGTATTTGTGGAGTCTTTCCTTGGTTTTAAAATTGGAACAACAGTGCTCTTTTCCACCTAGTGGAAAGTGACCAAGGGTCATAATTTTATGGATAATTGTGTTATTGTTAAAATAGTATGCAAGGGCAAGATTTTAATCATTTTATTGTTTATTCCATTGATGCCTGGGGCTTTATTAATTCTTAGATTCTTAATGCAATCCAGGACTTCAGATGGGAGAGGAGGATCAAAGTCTTTACAGACTGAATCCGTTTTGGTGCGAAAGCTCATGAGAGAGTCAGCGACTAATTCCTCAGTGTCAGGATTGGTAATATTGTTTAGAGTGAACTGCGTCTCAAGGCTTTCGGCCAAGAAGTTTTCTTTTTCAAAGTCAGTGTCAGCAATACCTGCCGGTCCATTAAGTGATGGAATGTTTTTAGTTTCCTTTTTAAAGGGGTCACAAATTTCCAAACCTTGCCATCAGTGACGTTGACATTCAGAAGCTCATTTGTGAAAGCATCGGTTTCAATTTTTGGATCAAGTTTGTTAATTTGCTTGTTTAATTTGTTAAGTTTTCTCTTGAGGACCGGGTCATGGTAGGTTTGAAACATCTTCCTGGCAGGATTTCTCCTGGCAGGAAGTTTACTATCATGATAGTTGTAATTTTCTTTAACTGGATTAGATGTGGAGATCTTGGCATTAATTATTTCATCTTCAAGCCTACACATTATACTATCAAGTTGCTCCGCTGTGTTTACAAAATGTGGGTTAAATGAATTCAGCGTTTTAAGAGTATCTTTAAATTTTTTCCAGTTAGTTTTTAATTTTCCAGGATATTTAGGGATCGAGTATTTCGGATAGAAATTAAACGTAATTGGATTATGGTCAAAGCTGAGTTCTGAAAAAGAATGAATTTCACATGGATAGAGAAAATTTTCAACTATAGCGAAAGCAATTGTATTTGCAGAGTTTGTTCCGAATCTAGTTCGGGTGCTTGGTGCAAGGATTTCAAGTCCCGCCTGTAGAGCAAATGCTTTAATGGAATTTCCTCTTTGACAGTTATAATTGCAATCCCAGTAGGTATGAAAGCTACGTTATGTTTCGCTTCGCTCGGAATAATTTGAAATCATTTCTTTGGATGCGGTGGTGTAGTCGTAAATTAAGCAATGCTAGAACGTGCTGACCTATGTGATATTGTTGAGGGAAGGGGGCATAATGGAGAGGGATAAATGGAGGGTATCATTAGGGAATCACTTCACAATAAAATATTTTTTACATTTGAAATTTGTAATTAGTTTATCTAGGCATTTAAATCGTGGAATAATGAAATGACAACACCGAAACAACTCATATTTTACAGTTATTATTTTATTTTTGATTAAACATCAACTTTATGCGTACTGTAGCTCAAAGCATGAATATAATGAAGATATGAAAATATGTTCTATTTAATTTAAATTTCAGTTCATTTTATTATATTAAAATCAAGTAATGTCAAAGTAAAATCATGACAATGTAAATATCATGAATTTTCAGAATTTCATTCAAGAAAGTTTTAACTCCTTAAACAAATATAAAACAATATCTAAATTTATATTTCTAAAACATTATTTTAATTGCAATTAACCGCTGTGGATACTGCTTTGAATTCCATTCATGAAAGATTTTATTCTTTAAACGAATGTAAAACATTAAATTTGTAATTGTAGAACATTATTTAAATTTTAATTGTAAAACTTTATTTAAATTTCTAATTGTAAAACCTCATTCAAATTTATTACTGAATTAAGGAATATGTCAAAAAATGACTTTATAAAGATATTGGCAAATTTTGATATTTTCTTACAAGATTTTAATGGCAACAACATCCTTAAAAGAATAAGTCTAAGGAGGCCGATGGTAATGACTTATATAATGAATCAATGATGTACAACATCATTAATGATGATATTACTCATCCTTTTAAAAAATTGGGCATTTATTGAAGCAAATAATTTAATTTTATAATTTCCCAACTTTTCTGTAGCCTTAAAAACAATTTACCTGTCAGTCACAGTTTCAAAAGGCAAAAGATGTTTCTCTGAACTAAAAATAATTAAATATAACTTACAGTGGCGAATATAGGTTATAATTTGGAGACAATGGCTAGCTTGGAGTTAATTTGCGCTTGTTTTTTATTTGTTTTCTTTTTAAATAAACTATCATTCCATGATTAAGGATAGTTTTCAAGGGGTTTTGAACAAAGTGTTGGGACTAAACAATCTAGTTATTTTTTTTATGTTTTCAGTTTATTTTTATAACTGAACTGAACTAATGCTTTATTATATGATAGCGCGATGTTTTATAACACGCGCGTATTGAACATTTAATTGTATTCGCGTTAATGTTATTTTCCTCTCTCCCCTTACTTTTTTACTTACTTAATGTGTTAACTCTTTAATAACGATTTTTTTTGCTCTGGTCCCAAAAAAAGTAAATTTTATACAACGGAAAAGAATGTTGGTTTATTATTATTGGGCTATAAATACGGTGTCATAAAGTGAATACATAAAAAAAAAAGTTTGCCTTTTTATGTAAAGTGTACAAAACGAAGTCCAGACTTCTTGGTACACTAGCAAACTTATCAAGAACTTCTTCATCTCTTTCTTATTTTAATGTCTCTATGGATCGAAAGCAATGTTAGCCCATTAAGCCTACTTTCCGATGTGGTATTTCTTAAGTAAGTCCTCAGTCTTCTTAAAATTGAGAAGCTTCTTTCCACGGTTGCAACAGAAACAGGCATAACTGCTAGTAGTTTCAAGAGAATATAAAAGTTAGGGAAGAAAGTCTTGTCACATTTTTCTAGAGAACTAATGGCTGTTTTGGGAAGATTTTCAGATTTTTCCTAACTCCACTTTTTTTTCCACAACATAAACTCACTTTGCACGACATCTTTATTTCACAAATCTTCTTCGTAAAAATTGAAAGCAGCTTCCAATGAATAGAAATACGTTTTGGTACAAAATTCTGGAAGAATGTGTTGTAAGGATGCAACTGTTTCCTTGTAAGATTCAAAGCGTTCCTTCAGTGAATTACAAAAATCATCAAAGTAAGGTACATAAACAGCTCGTCGATAGTATTCTTCTTCTGTGCTGTAAGGGACGTTGTTGCGGGCTGTTTGAAGGCGACAAACTCTTCGAATCTCTTCTTTAATGTCGAGTTTTGCAGCGATTTCCTTTACTTGAGCATACAGGGTTTTAAAGTTGTCATTAGCATTTACCCTTTGTTTCGATAGCAGATCTAAGACAATTGTAGCATTTGCTATGGCTTGAGAAAGATCTATGTTTTTTTAAAGCTTCTCAGATAAGTTATGTGTAGTTGACAGCATCCGGCTCAAAACAAAAAGATTGACAAGAAATTGAAATTGACTGATAGAACTACTTAGAGCCTTAGGTGCTGAGTCACTTGATTCTTCTTCTATTTTCAAAAGAGAGAGAAGGATTGGTTCTAAGATGTCTTTAAATAAAAACACCGAGTCGTGCCTTTCCACCCATCGTGTTTCACATAGTTTTCTGTTCAGGACAACAGTCAGATATCATTGATTTCAGTTCTTTTGGTTAACATATGAAAGAATCTGCAGACTTCTTTGATAACGCCCATACAATTTCTTATAGAAGGAATGTTACCTGCATACGACAAACACAAATTTAGACTATGTGAAGAACAATGTGTATACAAGGCTAGTGGTAGTCTTTCTTTGATAGAAGCTTGTACCCCTCTGAATTGCACTCTCATCGTGGCAGCACCATCGTATCCTTGACCTCTCATTTTCTTTAAGTCAAGCCCTAAAATTGACAAGGTCTCCAACACTGTGTTAACTAAGCCTGCACTAGTAACGTCATAAACGGGGACAAAAGTCAGGAAATCTTCTCTAATTTTGTATGATTGGTCCTCAACATACCGTACACAAAGAGAAAACTTTTCTTTTTGGCTGATGTCAGTGGTTTCATCTACTAAGACGGAATAAAAAATAGACTTCCTGACATTTCTCACAATATGAGATTGTATTAAATGACCAAACGTGTTAATGAGCTCGCTCTGAATAAAAGAACTTGTGTACATGCTCCTCCCACCACTGTTTATTAATTGGTCTTTAAGGTCATTATCTCCACTGTTAACTCTGTATCTCAGGAGTGATAGAAAATTTCCGTCATTTTTTTCTGGTTCTTCTAGGCCTATTCGTCCACCGTAACGATGACATCTTACTGCTATTTGTTGCCTTCCGCAAAATCTTATAGTTTGTATTATAGGGATCAGTCTTTTTCTGTTTTTTTCAATATCCAATCTTCTTTGAGCATTGTCTTGATTAATAACACTCTCAAATTTTTGTAACAACGGATTTTGTATTTTCAGCAATCTAGACTGATTTATTATGATATGTGCAATTTTCATGTTTACGAAACATTTCCTTGGCTTTTTTCAAATTACTAAAAGCCTGTGTTACGAATGCCCCTGTTACCTGGTGATCTCCTTTTCCTATATTTTTGGAGTGCGAAAACATTACGCAATGATTACAAAAAGATCCGGATTTTTCTTCAGAATAAGCTAACCACTTGAATTCTTCTAGCCATTTATCTAAAAAGATCTAGTGTGGTTTGAACTAGAACTACTAAAAGTAGAAGGAAATTTGTATACAGGTTGAGGTTTCCAAACATTTTCTACTAGCGAAAGTTTTTCTTCATTTGTTAACGAACGAACGGAATTGCTTTGACAATAGTTTCCAATATCATAAATATTTTTTTCTTACTTGGTTGAAGTCCTCCGCAACTGAGGCTGGATCAACGGTACTCGTATTTGCGACGCCAGAAGAAACATTGTTACTGGCACAGTCAACTTCAGCACTGTCACTAACAGGCCTATTTACACTCTATTTTTTTGCAAAAAAGTTTTGAATAGAAGCTTGTCTCTTCATTACGAATGCAGTTGATTTAATAACACATTAAGATTCCAGAACAACAAAATGCAGATGATCGCAGATACACAGCTATTCAAAAAGCTCATTAACTCAACTAACTGCTATTGCCGGTCGCCCACTTATATAGGATCAGTTGGCGCTCTTGGCGACCTTCTGTAATATTCCAGAATCTTCGAACCTATTCGAGATTTCGACTCTTCACTATTGCCAACTTAGTTTTCTTGCCAAATTTGTATATGTATAGACAAAAAATTTTGCGAATAAAAAACGTTATTTAGTGAAATTATCCTGGATATAAGGAAATTATTTCCGAGCAAACGCCAACCGAATAATAACTACTTATTACATTAAATTTGTTTCTGATTTCGGGGGGGCCGGGGCCCCTGGGCCCCCCATATATACGCCCTTACTAACTTAAGATCGTCGATGTGCCAAGAGAGATTGAGTAATTTAAATTTAATTGCAATGGAGAAAGATTTGTTTGAAGAAATTGATTTAAATGGCATTAAGGACGATCTTGCAAGTTAGAAAGTAAGGAGAATGATTTTAAATTTAATATTCTACTTCGTGGAATAAATATAATGCATGTAACTTAATAATAAACGGTGGCATTCCAAATCATTTTACTGTTATTATTATTTTTTTTTCCTTTTTTAAAATTATTTTTTCTGTTTTATTTTCTAGTAAATATCTTTCATATTTATCTTTCTGATGCGAAGAAATAAACTTATGATAAATTTTGTATTTAAGAGAATATGAGGCGAAGTCTTTTTCGAGAAAATTAAGTCTATAATAGAAATTCGCTTTACATTCAGAATTTTACTGATGAATTAATTAACCTCGACCTAAACCTATCAAACTTTTAAAACTTCTTCCGTAAGCTTACAATAAAATTATTTGAAAAAATCAAGACCCATGGTAACCGGGTTATTAGATTAACCCCAGCGTATGATCCGATGCACCAGAAAAAGAAACGAAGATCACGAACCCTTTTAATTCCAGATCAACAATAGTCTCCGTCTCAGACGAAAACCACGTTATTAACTATTGCTACCTTCTCCATCTTCATATTTTACTTAATATGAATTTCCGGCCATAAATGATTTCCAGCTAAAAAAAGAAATCAGAAGGATAGCATACAACGTGGAGACTTGAGATAGAAGCTAACTAAATTGGAACCTAACATAAAATCTCTTTGTAGTAAACATCAATCTCAAGGATCTCAGGAAATTTAAGTAATAAATAATTAAAGTAATATGGAAAGATCTTTCATAAAAATTATTTCTTACGTATACATATATCACTTCTCTACTGTATTTTGCAACAATTTCCTTAGTGATTTCTCTCTAAAATATATCATTGAAGTTTTTTTAGTGAACAATTAAATTTTTGAATATTAAAAGGGCATAAGAATTTTAGAAAGGCTTAGGTGGAGCATGGCTCAAAAAAGATTAGGAAACACTGGGAGCCAAAGCAGATGGATCGCGAAATGAGTTGCGATCTGAGACATCTAGCAACGAAGATCGAATTAAAAAGCCTTTTAACAACCACATTAAGAATATAGTGCTCTGGGAGTGACCTTCCGTACCGTCCGCCGAGGGGAGCTGTAATCTTTTCTATGATAGTGGAGACAGAGGGCGCTATACAAAAAACAAGTGGATGAAATATACCTTCGCATTATCTGACTTGATATCATTATCGAATCGCTTTCTTGAAATTTGTTGATGAAGAAAGGAATACTTAATTGAATTAATTGTGATGGTTTCAGCTCCTTGGGGCCGCAGGCCCCACCATCTGAAAATCTAATACATTAGGGCTTAAGTGGAAATGAAAACTACACTTGATAATCAAAATGCATAAACCAGTGTGAGAAAAATCAAATTTAAGAGTAAATGATATTAATAAAAAGTTAGAAACTACATAAATACAAAAGTAGTATTTTTTTAATAATTTTAAAAGTTATTTTTTAAAAAAATATTTTAGGAGAGAAGAAAGTTGTGAAAAGGAGTGCTAAGTGAAAAGGTTACAGCTGAAGGATCTTAACAGTGCGAGGGGGGGGGGGGAGATCAGGTGAAATAGTCATTCTTGGTCTCTTGCGATTCTGTTTATCATTATGATCATAAACAGGAATTTTGGCTATTTCGGGGTTATTGATATTCGGCAGTTTTCCATAAAACTTTTTTCTCAAATTTTTCAACGAACTGTTTAAGGGAGGGAAAATTTAATGCATTTCGTATATCAATATTTCGATGGTACCACTTGCGTTTGCAATCTTCCTTAAGGTTTTGTTTTCAAGCACCTGAATGCTTCGCAAGTTACTTCTGGCAGTGCAGGCCCAAATGGGAATCGCGTAGGTGAGAATTAGTTTGAGATACGCTAAATAGATGAGTACCTTGTTGTTAAGATTAAGACTAGAATTCCTACAGATTAAAGAGTATTGGGAGCGGAATTATTTGTTATATTTTTCCTTGATATGGCTAGTATGGTCTCGGAATTTTAGTTGCTTATCCAGAACAACCCCCAAATATTTCACTTCTTTTTCATTCAAGCGGGATGTCATAGACCTTCACTTCTGGCCAGACGTCATTCTTTTTGTTAAAGAGAATTGCCTCTGTCTTGTCAACATTTAGTTTAATTTTCCATCTCACAAGCCAGGCTTCTAGATATTTAAGGTAGTTTTGAAAGGGTACTATAGCTTTATCAGGGGTTTTACCTTGCGATAGTATGGCCGTATCATCGGCGTAAAGGCTGAGCATAATATTCTTGACATGTGAGATGTCATTCATGAACGAAAAAAAAATTATAGGAATCAGAATTCCCCCTTGGGGTACGCCAGCCTGAAGTTTTCTTGGTGTAGAGTCTGAGTTTTTAACAAGAACAGTGAAGTGCCTATTCGTAAGATATGATTGTATTATCTCAACAATGTATTGAGGGAATTTGTAAGCAATTAATTGTGAATCAGACCCTCTATCCACACTTTATCGAAGGCTTTTGCAATATCTAAGAATATGGAAGCAGTAGCCATATTGGAATTCCACCCTTCATGAATATGCTCTACAACTCTAAGGAGCTGATGGGCCGTGTAAAGTTGTGGGGTAAACCCAAATTGCTGAGGCATGGGAAGCCTGAGTTTTGTGGCATGTGTTAGATACATATTTAGGATTAATTTCTCTCCTAGCTTACTGAGAGTTGGTAACAACGAAATTGCTCGGTAATTAACAGGGTCGTAACTGGGAATTTATACACTTTTACGAAAATATAATTTATAATTCAAAGTTGCAAGGCATCTAAACGCTGCTTGATACTAATGAACTAATAAGACAGTTCGTCAGTGACAAGATGTTGATCTAAAAATTTGTTTCTAGGTATAATATATTGGCCATTAAAAAGGCGATGGGGTCACTGAACCAAAAGTGAAATATTCCTCTTTTTTATTAATTACCACATTGACAAATGTCTCAGTCTTATTACTTTCCAGCTATCCTGCAGACACAGCAGCTGCAATAATGACAGAGTACCAGAAATAACAAGAAAATTTGTACTAGAATCCATTTATATGAAACCGATATCTTTTTATTATAAACACCACTCTAATATCATGCCGAATGACTACGAATGAAATATTCACCCGAGAAGTTTTCAAACCAATGCCTTATAATTAGAATTCTAAGAAAGTCATTAATTCGGCCTTCTAATATTAAATTAATGTTGATAGTTTTTAGACATGATTCTTAGTCATCAATCGATTAAAATAATTGTTGCTGTACATTAAACTGCTATATAACACAAATCAAAACTGTTCGTTTTTACAATGTAATATTTTATGATTTTAATTAACTATTAAATTTATATCTTAAAAATTAGTGAATAAATACACAAAAAAGTTTGACGCCAGTCGAAAAACACCAATATCCTTACCCCTACTCCATTACCAAATTGTCTCTGCCACTTAAGCCGCCCTAATCGTAATCGTCTTCTGATCCAATTCCCCGCTTGAAATGTTAATCAACACATATTCAAACCTCAATCTCTCACTAACTAATCCTATTCCTTAAAGTTCCATACAGTGGCGGACTGGGTCTGAAAATAGTGGTTGCCAGGAGTCAGTGAGGGCCCACACATATCTAAAATCATAATATTAATTCAGATATATATATAGATAAAATTTTTTATATAATTTTATATTTAATTACATTAATTTAAATTTATAATACTTAATAATTATGTATTTAATTTTTTTATTATATATTTAATTTTTCCGCGTCTTTAAAATAAATCCCTTTTAACACCCCTTAATTTTCTACGTTTAAAATAACGAAATTATGATTAAAGTTATTTTATTTTAAATTCCGGAAGTTAAATATTTCGTATACGAATTTAGCGACAAAGTATGGATGAGAAATGCTGCCTATTAGTAGGGCATCTGTTGAAAGAGCCAGGAACCTTTAAAACAAACTTTAGAGTTTAGTAATTTGTACTGGTAATGTTTCAGTAATTTGTAGTTAAACTGGTATCATTAAGAAGATATTTTTGATTTATAAGGAATTCAAAAATCATTTTATTGATAGTATTTTTTAAAAATATTGCGAAAAGACACCAAAATATT
The DNA here is from genome assembly GCA_013235015.1 of Araneus ventricosus. Classification (NCBI taxonomy): domain Eukaryota; kingdom Metazoa; phylum Arthropoda; class Arachnida; order Araneae; family Araneidae; genus Araneus; species Araneus ventricosus. The sequence goes on along the minus strand of BGPR01023287.1, from coordinate 4,012 downwards.
GCTTAATTTTTAAGTAACTGACATTTTAATTTACTTTTACACTTTAAAAAGTTGACAATTATTTTCATCTTTTTTTGAAGAACATGTGTGCCAAATTTCATAAAGATCGAGTAAAACTATAGATTTGTACAAAATACATCCTTATAATGTAAAAAACTATTTTTGTTGTATTAAAATGCAGTCCATTTTCATTGTTTCGCCAGTTTTTTTTTTTAAGTCCAGTTTTTTTCTTTCTTTCTTCGTTACTTCAAATAAATTTAGTTTTTGATGGATTTTCTATGTTATTTTAATAAATTTGCTTTTTAGCAATGGCATTAAGCTCATCTTTCCACTTAAAGAAAGTTAATCTTCCTGGAGATTATGTAATTCATTTATATGACATGATTAGGTTAAATTTTCACTTTTTAATAAGCTTAATAATGCGCAATAATTGTAGATTATAATTATGCAAAATTTTTAAAAAAATAGTCATAAGTGAATCTCGTGTTTTTTAGGTTTTTTTTCTCGTTTGTTTTAACAGTTGAATGTAAAGACTTGTGTCATTAGTTTCATTAGACACAAAAACATACTGCATCAAAATTTATCTCAAATGCTAAAACATTTCCTATCTGCTGTTTTTTTTCTTCTTCTTCTTCTTCTTTTTTTCTCTTTGCACAACTAATTTCTTTCTCAGTCTTTTGAAGCAATTAATACTTTTAACTTAACAAAAATTAAATCAGTTGGCGAATTTAAAGTTTGTTAATATAATCAAATTAAGAGAATTAATAAGATGGACGAGTCGGTTGGTAGCCGAATGCGGCTAGTGTTTAATACTACAAAAGCAATGTAAAAATAGAGAAATGATAATTTCAGCTTACCTATCAAAAAAATTTTTTTCTTTCCTTTTGCAAGATACGCTACATATGTCTTTACATTCTTACGACTAAAAACAGAAATAACACTTTCCTCACCAATTATTTTCCATGAAAGACAGACCAATAAGACTGAGGAATCTTTACGCTACTAAACGCAAACTCCCCCCAAACGCATAAAGAAAAGCGTTAGTGTCGTCTTTTCATAGATGTCATTTAGTGTCCTATTCACAGTTTTAGCCAAGAAAACCTTTTCTTACAGGCGAGTTCCTTTGTTGGTCAGATTTATTACAGTAAAATGAAACTACAAAAAAGAAAGAAAAAAGCACCTCTTATAGCCATCTCTCACAAGAACCGCACCCTTTCTGCAAAAAGGGATGCAATTCCTTCCGTCTTTCCGAGGGCTTCCGAAACCAACAAAAAATCTTAATGAGGACGGCTGGACTTTGCACAGAAGAGGTACCCTGTCCCAATGGCCCGAGGGTTTGTTGGATGGCTGCAACATTCTGGAGAAACATCTGTAAATGATCGGAAGGTCAAGGAAAGTGGACTGGACAGAGACCTCAGTACAATTCCTACAGGCAGTTTTAATTGCGTATGCGTCTTGTGTCGGCATTCGACCACCCGCTGTTCAGCTGGTCGAATTACGACGGCAATAAATCACGGACCTTGGGTACAGGGCTATTTTATTTATTTGCTTTAGAAAAGATTACTGTAGAGAAAGAGTTCTTTTTTCTCTTTCACACTTCCTGGGGGCCCAAATTGTCTTCTGTTTAAGGGGGCCCACTTGCCATCGGGCAAGCTGGCAACTTCGCCAGTCCGCCACTGGTTCCATAGCCTTGTTTAGAAGCTAATTGTCATGTCTTCATCTCTATACAATTCAAAATACTCAGTCTAAGTAGAAGTACATGTTTATGCTGAACTAATATTATATTGAATGATACACTTTTCTATTGCTGAGTGAAAATATAAATGTTTTCTTCGGGGTGGGTGATTTATCTAGAAAAAGCTTATTGCATATTAAATCATAAAACTGTTAATGCATCCTTGTTGCTAACATATTTTACTTCATTCTTAAAGGATTTGTCCATCCAACATAGTTTTCAAAAAGCAAACAATAATTACATTTTTCTATAATAAAAGATCTGAGTAGGCCATTTTCAGTAGAAAAATTACCGGTTTTTGAAAAAAATTTAAGGAACATTTTCACAATACACTTCTATGCGTTATTTTTTTAGTGAAATCTTAGTTTTGTTTCTTCATATAAATACGTTTTAATGCTGTCTCTAAAGTGAAATATTAAATCATTTAGTTTTGAAAGAATATTTGACAAACAGCATAATTTTACACATCAGATATCACTGTGAAAATTTTTCATTGTTTTAATTCCTGCTTAGATAAATATGTGATTTGGCCTTTCAATCCTAAGAACCTGACAATACTTTCTCTAAAAAGTCATTATTTTTATTATAATGAACAGAAGAAAGTAAAAAATAGAAGACTGCTATTCTATTTAATTTCATTGTAAAAAATTTTAAGTTATTTCTAGAAATGTAACAGAATATACGAGATTTACTTAAAGTTTGGAATTTAAATTCTACTATTTAAATCATTGTTGTGTAAAATATTCGGATGCTTAAACATTTTGTTTGATAAAGTCGCCTGGTGAGTAAGAGAATGCAGTGACTAAAATAAAAAGACATGACGGAGCCTTTTTCCATCTACAGGGCAGTGCAACTGCGCGAGGCACTTAGGGATGCACTCTCAGAAAAGTAGTCAACTTTTTCGGTTAGTCTACAGTGGCTACGAGTCATGAACAAGCTATCCAATGACAGTGATTGGGCCAAGTTTAGTGCCAAGAAAGAGAGGCGAAACTGAAAACTGAGGTGGTTGGCGATTTTTTTTTTTGAAGAAGGAAGAAACCAGGACGGAGGAAAATCCCGATTGGAAAGCAAAACGACTAAGTCTCGACCATGTGCAACCGAGATCGAAGCGACCCCTTACTGCATTACTATAACCAAGATAAGTCTCTCCTTTTTATTTTTTTTGGCGACCATAAGCATAACATATAGCAGCAGACCCCGATAGTTATTTAGACCAAAGTATTAGTTCTCACCGATCAGACTAATGTTTTCTTGCATAGTCATATCTGGATTGTAAATAGAAAAGAAACGATAACAACTTCCATTTGAACACAGTTTTCACTTAAACATAGTTCCAGCGATTCGTCCCCTACACCCTGCCTCTTCAGACTTTCCCTATACCAGTCACCATAGAAGAGAGAAACTTTCAGGTGCAAAATACCCAATCAATTAGCATCAATACTGAGTCCATCGGAGCAGCACGAAAGTTGAAGTGAAGAAGAAAAGTGTAAGTGAAAAAAAACGCAAAGGACTATTTTCTCCTCTACCACCTCCTCATCACTATCCGGACTGAATCCGCCCTGGACAATTACATGAATGCTGGAGATTAAGCCCTCTTTAGGACTATTGGCTCCATTAAACAACCTGTTATACCTATACATCAATACTGGAGACAAAGCTCTCTGGAAACCATGGGCTACATTAACGAACCTGTTTTTTTGTAAATAATTTTTTTATTTATTCGGAACCAGTGTATTCTTTTACCTTTGATGTGAAATACTCTATGGGATCTGGGCTAAGTTTTATTGGATAATTGCGAAATTGAATGAAAAAGTACGTAACAACAATATGCGGAATATTGTGACATTTTAAAGAAAATCGATTTAAAATAATCTCTTGAATTCTATCGCTTAAAAAAAAATTCTGAAAGCTGAGAAATCTCGCGTAGGAAATGCATTTCAAACGATCGACTACACTTTAACCAATTACCTATTTATGACGAGTATACTCGTCATGGAAAAAGTACGCAATTTTGTGTTTTGACGAATATATTCGTCATGAGTAAACAGTAGTGACAATTTGCAGTTTAAATTGTAATTTTAGCGAAAACTAAAATATATTCGTAAACTTCAATATGTTTGAAATATTTTGAGGCCAAGTCGAAATAAACGTTTATAAATAATAATTATGAAAGAACCGGATATGGTATGAATTATTTTTTAGTAAATATATTGTTGCACAAAATCTTACCGTGGGTGTATGGTGTAATCAGTCCAACACGCAGGATAATGGAGAATG
>BGPR01023286.1:0-19034 GCA_013235015.1 Araneus ventricosus | reverse complement strand
TTGTTGACTGCCCTGCAGAATTCATGGTGTGAATTTTCTCCAGGATACCTTCAGACTCCAGCCGAGTCCATGCCACGTCGTTTTGCGTCACTTCTGCGTGCTCGTGGGGCCTGACACGATATTAAGAAGGTGTACCAGTTTTTTTGGCTCTTCAGTGCATATCAAATCCAGTAGACTTTGGTCCTTCTGTGAAAGAGTACGGAAAAAGGTAGCTTTGATCCGCATCATTGAGTAGGTTTAGTGCCTTACTTCAAAAGAAGATAACCCTGGAATTGTAAGACCTCGCAGTTTGAATGGGAAAAGGAGTCAATTTGACTCAACGTTACCATTCCAGTGTTAAATACTAGTTCAAACATTTCTTTTAAGTTAGGAATAAACATTAGCTTTTTCCTATTCCTAATTGTTTTTTTTCTCCGTTTTAACGTAGGACTACGTTCTTCCCATTTGGGTCTCGGGAAAGAAATTGATTCACACGCCAAAACGAAACAAAAAACGTTGTATGGGAGATCCTCTATACCTCGGTAACTACATATGTTAAAAACATAACTAATTTCTTATTTTAGAGATAAAGGGTAACAACAGAAGTCACAAAAACAAATTTGAAAATCGGAATTGTAGTTCAGCGACTACTGAGTCTCAAAGGTGGGAAAAAATACGCATAAATTGGTGACGCGATCCTCTATATCTCGGTAACTACATATGTTAAAAGCATAACTAATGCCTTATTTTAGGGATAAAGGGTAACAACAGAAGTCACAAAAACAATTTTGAAAATCAGAATTGTAGTTCAGCGACTACTGAGTCGCAAATTTGGGCAAAATACGTGTGAATTAGTGACGCGATCCTCTATATCTCGGTAACCACATATGTTAAAAACAGAACTAATGTCTTATTTTAGAGATAAAGGGCAACAGAAGTTACAAAAAATCTTACTTAAACTTAAAAACTTACGAGAAACTTCTAGAAATAAATGAGTCACGCGAGTAAAGTAGTCCTATGCCTGTAACTTCAGCGGCTGTTTCAAAAGACAGCGTCCCGTCATTTTTTTTAACAAAATTTTTTCAGAAAATTAAAAAAAGATGCTCGGATTGTCCGATATTTCGGATTCCTGGGGTTCGGATTTCCGAGGTTCTACTGTAGTTGTAGGTAGATTCCTTATAGAAATACTATATTCCTTATATAGATGCATAAATTTGTCTTTTGCAATGGTTCTCATGACACGACTTCGGGAACATTTCTTCAGTCTTCACCTATCATTGTTCTTAGAATCCCATGTTATCTTGTAAACACGATAACTAGAGTAATTTTTATTTATTTGGGATAGTGAAAATCTCTCCTGAGTTCGTAGATAGGCTATCCAATTCAAAGGTGGTGGATATGGAGAGGGGGTGAAATTTTCATTTCCCCATAGCTCCCTTACAATTGAAATTGGAAAGAAAATTCAAATTGGGCAAATTATTGCCTTATAACAACGAACAACTTTATAATTGCTTAGAAACAATGCACTTAAGTGATTTTTAACATCCCCCAACTTAGATTGGTTTTTAACCTATGCATATGATATCGTCGTCGTTCGAGCTAAAGTCACTAAGTCCGAAACGATAGTTTTGAAATATAGTCAATTTAAAAAATAATCCGAATCGTTATGATAAAAAGTAAAAAATATTTTATAGATTTCGAGCTCTTACGGTTGTTTTACTAATGTTTAGATATGCGATATAATTAATTGGAAATTCTAATGGACTACAGTAATCCTTTAAAACTTTTTTTGTGGACTAAGTGACCTTTGCTTGAACGACAACGATATCTTGTTCGATACCTCTCATCAGTTGTATTCTCGTCCACCCTTTTTCATCCTTAATGATTCTTATGAAATAAGAGGAAGCAATATCCTTTATTTAATATCTCCGGGCAAAAGGAATCTACTTGCACCTTCCGGCTTGCCTACAGGGCTTTTTGACGTGAAAATGTCTTTCCGCTCGTTACAGAGGTAGCCGGTCGAACTTTCTTGTGTGAAAAAATACCGTCAGATTTGAATCGTTAATAACTACGAGACTAATAATGCGAAAAAAAATGAATGACTCCACAACGGTTAGATTATAGCTGTAAGAGTTTGTCGCATAGTACTCGTTTTGCCTGTGACGTCATCGTACCAGTGTAGGAGCATGCGCGTGATTGTTACGAATTAGCTTTATGTAAGGTTATAAATAAGTGTATCGTGGAAACGCGTTTAGCTAGGAGGTTGACTCTCGTGCCATTTTAAAAAGCTTGAGGAGTATTACTAGGATTCAAAATGATACAATAAAAGTATTTATCGGAATATAAGTAAAAATCGGTGTTAAATTCAAAATGTCAAACTCCGCATGTTTTTTTATTAAAACATGTAAAGTTTTCTTTCGAATTGTACGAAACATACAGAATACTTGACAATACGCAAGAGAAACATTGTATTAAAATTTAAATTCAAAAATTTGAATATTACGGGAAATATGAGCATTTGTAGTAAATAATGTTTTACTGCGCATACGCTAAATGTTGTTCTATAGACTGTCAACAGATGGTACATCAAAAGCTACTCTAAATAAAAATATAAGGCTTAGTCCGGGTTCGCGCCGTGGATTTTGAGTGAAAACGTCGGGATAAAATCATAAAACAAATATTTCCTTTTAATATGTATTTTAATTATTAATCTCTTTAATACAATATTTGCACAGAGTAGTATAATGGTTATAGAATAGATAAATCAAGTTTATAGCATATAGCAAGGGTCTGTGGTAGCTTGCGATTTATCTATTCTGTAACCATTATTCTATTCTGTGTGTAAATATTGCATTATAGAGATTGATAATTAAATTACAAATTAATACGAAACACTTGTTTTATGATTTTATCCCGACGTTTTCACGAAAAATCTACGGCGCGGACCCGAACTGCGACTTTATGTTTTTGTATTGAATTAAAACGCTTACCAGCCACCTTCGGCGACCAGCTACAATATTAATAGCCTGTAACCCAGCCCCCGTAATATCATTATCCTGTAGCTATGCTTAATATTTGGAGAAATAAATTGTAGTTTGTAGAGGCTGAGAGACTGAGATATATTGCAAATTAAAATTTTGACAAAGATTTAAGGTTGGTGGGTGGTAGGCAACCATTGTCGACAGATCTAGAGGTCATAAGCTTTCATATGAAATAAAAATTATCGAAATAGGTCCAGTGTTTTGGGCTGACGGACTGCTACTCTAGTTTTGCCAATTATTTTAAAAAGTACAGATGAATATTTTAACGTTTGTTTTAAGATTAGAGATTCGATAGACGATAGACGCGTGGGTAATTTATTTAACCATTTCAAAGGCGGTGGGGGAAGTATATTTCACACCTAATTCATGAATTTTTAAATGTACCAGGTAGGCAATTTTAAAGTTCTCAACAAATTTTTCGATGAAAGGAAATCCTAGACGTTCCAATTTTTTCATCTCAAACCGTAAAGTGTCTTGACATTTTAATTAATAAAAATAATTGACAAAAATATTGGCATTCAGTAAGCTAAACGAATTTCTTTTCTTAAATTAACCTGAACCCCGAAGTTTTATTGTACCATTAGTAGAAAAAAAACTCTTCTAAGGGTTAAACAATGAAGCTTTCGAAGAGTTTTCTATTTATTTCGAATCATAATTTTATTCGGAAAGTATGATTAGTCTCCTTAAAACATCCGAACTTAAAAAGAGGGATGACTCTCGATACAAAACTGATTTAACGCGCACCAGACCTGGAGCAGATTTTTAGTAAATTCGAGTCTCGAACTTTCTTGCCAGGAATATGCCAGGCCGCCGCGGAATTAACACGTTCTCGAATAACATTGTGCCTTCCAATTGGATCATAAAATAAGAATTGAATACTAAAAGTGGTTCAAACACCGTTTTCCTCGTTAAAGTGTCAAATGAGCAATGCTGTATTATGTGGTAAACACAAAAAGTTCCTGGTACTCGATTCCACAAGTTTCACTATGTCCAATTAAATATTTTGTAAATTTATAAAAAATTAACCAAAAGCTCATTTCAATATAATGAGAAAGATGTACTTTACTTGTATAAAAAACTTCAAACATGCATTTGTATCATATTGAGAAAAGGTGCATCCAAGTGACAGGGTTTCCAACTCCCCTTAAGGATCTTGCATTTATTAAAAAAATTACGCGAGGCTGTCTTTTTCAAACATCCTCTGATGTTAAAGGCTTAGGACTACTTTACTCGCCCGTTTCTTTTCCGATTTTCAGTTTTATTCTTGTAACTTCTGTGGTTACCCTTTTTCACCAAAATAAGACATTACTTATGTTTTTAACATATGTAGTTACCGAGATATAGAGGATCTCCCATACAACGTTGTTTTTGGCGTTTTGGTGTGTGGATCAAATTCTTTCCTGAAACCCCGATGGGAGGAACGTAATCCTACGTTAAAAAAAACTGTACTTGAGTATTAACCGTCGTACGCCGCAACGTCGACCACCATATCCCGCCAAACTTGCGCTAATCTGGCACTTATAGTCAGTTTAGCTTAGAGTCAGTTTGTTGCCAAATTAATTGGCGACTTTTTATTTAGCGAAAATGAATGACGGGAAAATACGGAAGTACCAAAAATAACGCTGTCTCAAGCATGGCAAATTGGTTCCACTTTATAGGTTAATATCTTCTATATCTTTGTAATATTGACAATGGATCATTAAGGTTTAATAAGTACGGATGAAAAGGAAGATTAATTTTTCGACACAGTAGTATAAGGTAATAAAGGTTTATTAAAACACACAAATTTAAAAACAGTTTTAAATGCATGAACTGATGAAACTCATTTTTAAAAAAAAATCTTTAAAACAGTTCAGCGATCATCAGAAATCAATAAGCTTGCAATGAAAATCGCAGTCGTGTAAAACCCATCGTTGTTGATTCATTAACCAAAGCAATGGCGTCTGTCGAATGAATGCTATCAAACCTATGACTGAAATCTTTGTCCATGTTATGCATTCGATTGAATATTTCCTCCATTAGAAATTTTCACAGAACTATAAGGAAAAAATACAAAATTTAGACGTTAGTATGTTAAAGCCAAATTAATGTTGTAAATCAATAGTAATTCAGTAACCTTTCCGTTACATAAATCTGTCTCGTTTACACCACAGTTTGGCGCAGCATGCCCTAAAACAGGATTTGTGCCATTAAACCTTTAAGAAATCAAACGAACAGCCAATTAATCTTATATTTACAAATGCTACAGCAGAAGACTTTATTTGAATACGCATGTACTTGTTGATGCATTAATATTTCACTTTCCACCTCCTGCGGTAAAAAAAACCGAGCTCTAATGTCAGCATGCAGTTCAACTTGTTCTATTCCCTTACAATAACACCATGCGTGCGTTTTTCAGAATATTTACTTGTTCTATCCGAGCTAGACTTGTTCTATCGCATTACAATAATAACATGCATGCGTTTTTTAGCTAGAAAAATCTAATCTGAAAAACGTTATTATTGTAATGCAGTAGAACAAGTGTAACTAATCTAAGTTAAGGTTATTCTATCACATTTATAAGAATACCATGCATGCGGTTTTGAGAATCGTTTCTAATCAAGGAGGGTAGGAATGAGTGCCCCCACGGGCGATCGAAAGGAACGACAGACCTTTTCTTTGAATGATTTAAAATGGAAAGGAAAGACTGCATTTCCTTTTGCTTTCCCTAAATCTCCGTCCCAAAAGAAAATCTTGCCATTTCGCCAATTTGTAATCTAAAGATTACGCAACAGGTTGTTGCACATCTCATTGGAAATCCTTGCGGTTGAAATATTCCATTTCCCAAACCCCTCTAATGTCACTTAAGACAGAGGAGCTTTTCCGTTTTCGTCAAGCAATATTAATAAAATCGCATATTCAACGGAATTCACGCTTTTTACGTTCGGGATTTGACGTTCATATTTTGATAAATTTTCTCTATTATTTAGAACACTAATAAATTTTATTTTGCTGCAACCGTTAATTGATCCCATGAATAAGATACAATAAAATAACAAGACAAAACAGGTGAAATTACATACGTCGAAAGGAATACACCAAAGCAAGGGCGGAAAGTTCGAGTTTCTTTTACGGCCTTATCAACTATTCACAAATTTGCATTGAAATAATATGTCTATAATATAATAATGAATACAGAACAATAACCTTTAAGATTCTGGTCGTGCGGCCTTTTGCCCAAATGCCCAATTTCACGAGGCCTTTCAGCGCAAAACAGTTTCCCACCGAAGAACATTTCCTCAAACTATTCTAAAAGGACTGAAGCTCTTTTCCATTTTTTCCCCAGAATTCCCTTTTTACTAGAATATTCAGAGATTTCTTCGAGGCGTTATCTAACGATTTTCGTCTATCTGATGCATAACATTGACTTTTATGCATTATGAAGCTTAATAATGACAATGTGTGATCCCTTCGATTGAATAAATACCTATATTGTGATGTTTGGCCACTGTAGGCGAGAGTTTGGAGAACGCTTGGCATACGCTTCCAGCTAGGAAGGATTACTCTTTGGTAACATGTTTTAGGCCCGGTGCACACTAGTTAATTCGTGTCGTAGAAGCTATAAAAATAACAGTAGCAATGCCCATGCCCCTGTGGAGACACAGGAGGAATAGGGGCTACCATTTTTATAGCTTCAATCACACGAAGCGGCTAGTGTGGACCGGCCCTATTAGCACAAGATATTGTACGTTATCCTCACTAAGTTATTCGATATTCTGAATACCGCAGAATATCGTGAGGATATCGTAGCAATATTGTACAGCATCTTGTGCTAATAGGGGGGCCTCAGAACGACTTCACCCTGCGAAGGAGGAGGCGATTTGTCTGGCTTGTTTCTTGTTCGTTGGTTTGAAAGAGTTCCGTTTCTCAGTGCGACGGACTGCAATAATTGCTAAAGTGTGTGCCTTCACTTTTTACGAGTACGTGTAAATGTCAACGATTTTAGAAAATGTATCCATCATTTCAAAAGAGAACCATCACTTAAGCAAAACTTACGTAAATCAATAAGTATGAATGGTATTTATTTTGTGTAAATATGCAATTTTAGGCGCTAAGGTCTTATTTTGGGTTTGAAGCTAATGTTTATTGGTAGTTGTAAATTAACTTCTTAAGCCTCGCATTTTTTTGTTTAATAAGATAATCCCTAATGTTTTCATTCATCCAAGAAGGCATGGAATACTCGAGATGCTTATGGATTCTATGTAATTTGTGTCAACTTATAAAGCTAATTAATGATTAAATTTTAGTTTAAAAGCCTAAAAATTCAATAATTCGATGCACGTCAATGTGACGGACGCGAGACTAAAGGGGTTAAGGTATCCGGACACGTTCGGAGCACTTTTTTCTTAAATTGTGAAATAGAAACACCAAAATATGTTTTTTAGATTCGAATTTAATAAAGATTAATATTATCGTATGATTTTTGAGTATAAATTATTATAATTTTACAAAATTCTTGAATTTCTGCTGCTTTTTAGAGGAAATTTCCCAAAACTTCAAACATGCTACAGGTCACACTTTTGTAATAATTCAAATAAAACTAATACTAAAATAAACTACATACTATGGACTAGTGCTTGTACTAGAATCTTAACATCCTTTGGATAAATAAAAATTTTAGAGCTAAGCGAACAATCATTATAAGATTTTCAGCAAATTTTCTATGTCATTTTTCAAATAAAAGACCATAATTTAAAAAATATTGTTACAATATACATTATTCTAGTACATTCACTAGAGAAACATTTGAAGAAAGTGTTCACAAAATTTCAGAACAATCGAATGATAATATCTTGAGTTATCATGTTTGAAGTTTGAAAAATATGCATAAAATCTAATTTTGAGAAAAATCAAATTTTAGTTTTTCCACGCGCTCAAATTATGTATCTAAACTTTAAAAAAAATTCCTAAAAATATACTGACATCATATTAGCTTGCGAAAAAGGAGTTTAAAAGAATTTTTGACAGGTTTCTGTCCCTTTAAATGACAACTTTCGGCTAATTAAACGCCCACTTCCGGTTTTCGGTTTGTTATAAAACAATTAATATCTCATCTTCTAATTAACGTACCGATAAAAGTAAATATGTTTTAGAAAGGTAAATGAATGAACTATCGAAAACATTATTAAAAAAATTTAAAAAAAATGGAATTTTGGTCGAAAATCGACTTTCGAACGTGTTCGGATACCTTAATATTATTTAATATCGAAATATTCTGATAGACGTAATTTAAAACTTCCAAAAATAAAAATTAAATGAATACAAATAGTTGTAACTTTGCTTGATCGTGACCAAAACTCACCAAGGCTATACTGGTACTAATGATTGCAATCAAAGCTATGTAGCATACGCTTCCCACAAGTTTCGAAATGTTTCGTCGAAGGTGATACGGAGCAAGTTGTGTCAATGAAGAAATCACTGAACTCAATACGGCCAGCAGAAGACAGAAGACGATTATACATCTTATGATGAATGGCGGATATTCAAGCTGTTCCGCCTGAAATAAAGGAAAAATTTTCACACCAAATTTGCAAAGTTTAGAACCAAAATTTCCGGAATTCTAAAATGCATATCTGAAGTGCTTATTGTATGCATTTAACTACTCTTTTCACGTTTGTAAATATGGAATTCTGCAATTGATTTCTCTCGCTTCTCTACTGCTACTTTCAAAAATTTGTACACTTTTGTGTTCTTAATGAAAATACACTACTTTAATCTTTTCAGTACTTAATTATAAGCAAATTGATAAACTCTTAAAAGCCCGTTTTTTTTAAAAAATTATTTTAAAACGTTTTTTTACTTCAATTTCTCGAATAAAACACAGGAAAAATACTTTAAAAACTCTTATTTCGTTTTAAGTATGGTTTATGTCTGAAAACAGCTTGTTCCCAACTGGTAACAATGGGCTTTATTTCAGCAAAACACGTCCTTGACAAAATTATCTTATTGCCAACAACGGGCATTAGAGCTTCGGTCTTATTCTCAAGATTTTAGAAGACAAAATTGGGTATGTTGCTTAAAGGCAACACTTCGGATTTAAAGTTTAATTTTATTAAATTTCAATTCCAAACCAGTGGCGCCACCTGGTAATTAGAGAAAACCCGATTACAGAATTCCATAGTACTCATGATAATGAATTATAAAATAAAAAGAAAATACTTAAAATGAAAGCGATTTTTATTACTTCTTAATACAGTAATGAAAGATATTTATAGTTACAAAATAGATTTTTGAAAGAGATTTATATATTTGGGGTAAATTTGTAATCGGTAGATTTTTATTTTCGCCTTTAGCTTGTTTCTGTCGCTTATGGTAAACCATACATGAAATTACAAAGATGTAATGTCACTTTCCTGCCTTGCTAGTTTTATAGTTGGGAAGAGAGTTTCACAGGGGTGAGCGGAGGGACGGATTGCGGTCAGGCCTGGACCCCCGACCTTGGCGAGCATTTTGGCCACTTGGCGACAAATTTGGCGACCTTGGCGACAAATCGAAGATTCCCGAATATGCGATCATTTTCTCGATATCTCCATTAGGAGACGAGATACTAGAATGTGCTCGATATCTCCATGTGACGTAACAACCAGGCGAACAAGGGCATGTGAACGGAGTGCGGAAAGCCTTCTAGGAACGACTATTCTTTCGTCTATAGTGCAAGCTGGAAAGCTGAGCGCTATTGAAAGTGCTGTTACTGTTGTTATTGGAGATTTGCTGACTGTTTGCAAAAAAGCAACGTGAATATCCGTTTCTAATGACATTAAATTATGAATTGTGGATCGTGACTTCCGAAACCCACTCTGGAAAGGAGATATGTATTCATTCTTTTCTAGGATGTGTACCAATCGTACATTTACTATTCGTTCAAAAAGTTTACACATGCAACTGGTTAGGGCTATTGGTCGATAATTTAGCGGATCCTGTGGGTCTTTACCCGGCTTCGGTATAGGAATAATAAAAGCATGTTTCCAACAATCTGGAAAGACATGTTCTTTCCAAATGCGATTAAACATGTAAAGAATATTTAGAAGGGAGTGTTCCGAAAGATGTTGAAGAATAGAGTAGGTAACCTCATCAGGACCAGGTGAAGTGTGTTTAAGAACAGATAATGCTGTGTGCAATTCAAAGATAGTTAGGTCAGTATTGTAAGATATATGTTTTGTCGTCTGGAAGCGCAACTTAATGCGTTCCGTACGATTTTTATGGGTGAGGAAAGGTGGTTCGGTATAGTTGCTTGCTGAGCAAATAGAGGCGAAAGCTTTAGGAAGAACATCCACCATTTCTGAAATATTTCGAACTTCCTGATCGTTCTTTCGCAGACAGGTGATGCGTTTTTCGGGATAAATACCGCACTCCCTTCTAACATTATCCCACATATATTTGCTGTAACAGAGGAATTAATACCGGACACAAATTTAATCCAGTATCTACGTTCACTTTTCCGCCTAGCCCACCGTGCGATGCTTTTAGCTCTTTGAAAGGCTATTTGATTATTCGAGGTTGGATGCCGTCGGAAAACATTCCAGGCTCTTCTTTGGTCACGATTGGTCACGTATCAGTGCAATACTTATTCCACCATGGTTTCCTATTCTTAGGGAAGCTCAGTCCCGATTTGGGAATACTGTCATCTGCAGCTGAAATGATGGTTTTAGTAACCAAGTTGACTACTTCATTAAGATTTTCACCCTCCACCATGTCACGAGTAATCAATGCTCTTAATGCGAAATTTGTCCAATCAGCTCTACGAAACAAGTAACGTGTTGGACGTTGAGCATCGTTAGAACCGACATTCACACGGTCCAAAAAACTAGGGAAATGGTCACTGTTACGCAAGTCAACTCCAACTCTAAAGTTAAAGTAAGGAGCAAGAGACGGCGTGCATAGTGCGAGGTCCAAAGAGTGGAAAGTTCTACTTCGTTGATGGAAGTAGGTGTCTTCTCCATTGTTAAGTAGGCAAAGAGAGTGAGTATTAACAAACTCCTCAATTTGTCGTCCACGAAGATTTGTATTCTTACTGCCCCACAATGGGCTGACCATTAAAATCCCCAAGAATGATAAAAGGAGTAGGCAATTCATCGACTAATCTGTTGAGATCTCTTTCATTGACACTAGTACTCGGTGGCAAGTATAGGGTGCAAACAGTTACTAAATTGGAAAACATAACTAACCGCTACAGCCTGCAAATTTGTATGTGAAGTGATGACAGATGAAGGAGTATCATGGGAGACTAGGAGAGCAATCCCTCGAGAAGCTCGACCAGATTCATTTTCATTATCTTTTCTGACAAGGCTATAGCGTTTGATTTTTGCAATATCAGCAGGTTTCAAGTAGGTTTCTTGAAGTGAAATGCAGACTGGATGCACTTCATAAATCAAGTCTTTAATGTGACAAACCTTGCTGCGGAAACCACGGCAGTTCCACAACACCACGCAGGCCATCAAGAACAATTTTTATCTGGAGTGTTTTTAGGCTTTTCTCTACTTTTCAGAACGTTCTTATAGACAGAGGAGGAATCCAGTTCCATATCAGATTCAGAAGAAGTGTTTGATTTCAAAAAATGTTTGGCATCAAGAGTTTTCTTGGAGCTATTCTCAAGAGGTTTTAATTTTTTTTATTTCTTACAATGTCCGTTTTAGAAGTACTAGGAGTTGGTTGCTTCGATTTTTTTGGTGAATTATTTTTCATACTAGTGGTAGCTGTGTCGGAGCAGCAAAGAACTTACATGGCAATGTTGAAAGGGGGATAGATACTGGTAGTTGCATGCTATTTATCTCTGATGTGTTGTTGCTGATTTTTGGCTGCATTTGAACTGTAGAGGAATAGGAAACACCAACTTTCGGAGTTCTATCCTTTACAATTTGTCGTGCTTCAGGAAAAGTAATATTCCTTTTAATTTTAACTGCAATAACTTCTTTTTCAAAAATCCATGTAGGACAAGATTTGGAAGATGAAGCATGGGGACCAGAACAATTTCTACATTTGAAAGTGTCAGAAGTACAAACATTTGTTTCGTGACCAGATTCAGCGCATTTACCACAAACAGGGTCAGTACCCCGACACGACTGTTGGGAGTGCCCATATCTCTGGCATTTGAAACACCGAAGAGGATTGGGAATATATGGACGAAGTTTGCACTTTATATATCCTGCTTTTATGGATTTTGGCAATACCGGTGTCTGAAAAGTTAAAACAACGTGTTGTGTAGGAATAAGTCGACCATCACGTCGAATGTTTATACGACGTGCGGCGCAAACATTTTCATTTCGTAGTTCTTCCAAGAATTCTGCTTCTGTAACATGTATAGAATCAGGGTTGGAAAGCACACCACGAGAGACGTTCAATGTTTTATGAAATGACGTTTCTACTGGAAAAGTACCCAAATGCGTTAATTTGCTAATTACGAAAGCTTGTTTGGAGTCAACTTGTACCAAAAGATCACCAGATTGCAATTTCTTAACATTTTGTATTTCACCAATACATGATGTAAGGAGTTTCTGCACCAGGAAAGGGGATACCGTATGAAAAGTGTTTGAAATGTTGATCAACATGTAACGAGTAGATGAATTGGCTTCGACGACGAGAGACAAAGAACCCATAAGATATTGGTAAAGATTCGGGCTCGACGGCATCGCCCACCACGGAGCCCAACAAGGGATAGCAGCTACCGGCTCTGGGCATTCCTAGCCTCGGCGCTAACTATGATGCTAGTCGATACCTATACGCTGGGAGTCACCCCCGGGGACAGTGACCACCCTTAACGCCAAGCCCAAGGACTGACCCCTTCGCTTGATCCCTAGCAGTCTAACCACAAAAGCGGCTGGGTACCAGCCGATTGATACACTGGGGTCCACAGTGCACCACCCGTTTAATGGGTTGCCACGCACGGCCAACACGTCGGAGTATATTGCCTTCCATGAGAAGCAGGAAGCAAACAGAGCGGCGACAGCTTCTCATGGAGAGCTCCCTCGCCTACCCTCGAGGGAAGGAAGGAAAAAGCAAAAACATAAAGGGAGGAAAAACCAGAAAGGAAGACAGACACTAGGGTACCCCGGGGTCGTGAAGCCCGTCACACCTGGAGAAGATGTGCCCCTGAGGGGGTCAAAAGGTTGAAAGAACCAAAATGTTTTCAATTAGATAAGCTCCCCGCTTTGAAAAATATGAGGACTGTTAGAATAAATAAAAAATTAAGGTATAAACTTTTATTCAAAATGCAATTTAAATGAGAAAATACGTTTACACGTTATAATTTCGTCAAAATGAACTCAAAAGTGTCGTCTAGTGGTGTTGTTACAACCCTACGTAACGTGAGGTTACCACCTTCCAAACGTTATCGCCCAAATATAGGGATAAAATTTTAATATTTTTTTGGGTTTAAAATAGAGATTAGAAATATAGATTGCAAATTTTTTTTTGCATGATATTGTATTGTCACCGGAAATCCACCACTGTGCTAAATTTCAAAGCTGTGGCTCGATTGTAAGTGGGTAAGAAATCGATCTCAAGATTTGAGGACAAGACACTCAAGTAGAATAAAGGCTTATAAAAACCAGCTCTTTGTACAGTGATCAGATGGCATCTGAACTCACAGGTACCTCTCTCCATACTTCCACACAGGAGGGCATTTGACCTTCGATTGTAAACTAAAAATTACCAGAACAACACTTATAAATCTTGGGTTGAAACCGGTTTTGAACTCGCGACGCTTCTTTCAGAACCCTAGAAGCAACCGATAGCGCCGACCTTATTTTTGTAAATACAGAAAAAGATTTACTCTAGATGTTGTCTATAGACAAGAATACTAACAATGGTGAAGACAATGTAGGTGCCTACGATGAACGCCAGAGCAACTTCCAGATCATAGATCTTCTTGATGTACGAAGATGCCACCATGATTATACCGACCGGGAGGAAAATGAAACACAGAATTGTCCAAATTCTCACGTAGCAGATATTATCCGCCTGAAAAGAGAAAATAAAACCAGGTATTCTATATTAGATTTATAATAAACCTAATAAACTTATTCTTAACCGGTTAAGCAGTTGTCTGATATATATATTTGTATATTTTCTGCTATGAGATATGCAGCACACAATAAGGCTCGAAAGCCTGCATGAAATGTCAAAAAGCACACTAAACAAAAATGTGAACATTGAAATACTTGAAAACAATTCTATGTACATCACATTACTAGATGCTTTATCTATACATTCTTTAAGAATTTTATATTTAAATCCTTGTACTGAAATTGCGCATTACTTGTGCATCGAATTACAGAATGCAATATTGATATAAATCTATTGAACCTTTTAAAAAGAGCAATTTTTTTAGTCGTGGTATAATAAAACAACTTTGGTATTAAGGTTAAATTAAGAAAATAAATTCATTTAGCTTATGGAGTGAAATTTTTTTATTAACTTTAATAATTAATAACTAATTATCCAGTCGAAATACTTCATTATAGTTTGTGATAAATTTAAAAATCTATAGTTTTTGTTTCATCGAAAAATTAGCGAGAACAAATCCAAATCTTAAAATTTGCATTTAAAAATTGATGAATTTGGTGGGGAGTGTACTTTCCACTGCCTCAGAAAGGGCCCAGTTGTATCAATTCATTTCATAAATGTTTATAATAAAAGACAAGAATCGCATTTACACGTTTAAGTATCTCGTGTGTCTTTTTCGTTCTTGTATGGATGAAAATAATCGTCCCAAATAAAATGAGTTATTTAATTAGGAGCTAAAATAAATCCACAGCTCAAGAGGACTAACAAATGCAAGAGTATCGAAACTATATCAAAAGATGTCTACAAATATTATCCAATATTCAAAAATTATGTTTTGCCTAAAATTATTTCTGTGTTTTGTCAACCAGCGGGAGGAGTGGTCTCCCCTAAACCTTCTCTTATACTCCCAACACATGTAGAGAAAAAATAAGCTAAAAGGCAGTAAAACGAACAAGCGTCCCTAACACAGTGGAGAAAAAAAGCGAAACGTCAAAAAGTTACGAATAACGTTAAAGAATAATCTTAAATTGTTATATAAAGTGAAAATGATTGCAACTTTTCCACTGAAAATCGAGATTTCCTAATATCCCATAACGTTAACATGTGTACACGGTTTTACCCACCCCATTAAATCAAAAAATCATTGAAAAAATAAGTAACGAAAAGGTTGATAAATTAAGTAAGGAAAAGGTTGATAAATTAAGTAACGAAACGGTTGATAAATTAAGTAACGAAACTGTTAATAAATTAAGTAACGAAGCGGTTGATAAATTAAGTAACGAAACTGTTGATAAATTAAGTAACGAAACGGTTGATAAATTAAGTAACGAAACTGTGACTTTTCTGGAAAGATATATTGTACTCTGATAACCAATGAATATTGTAATAAAATTTGAGAGCTCTACGTCGAATATTCTAGCTCCAACAGAAATTCCAACTTTAGCTACCCGGTTTTACTCCACTTTAAACTATTCATTCTCGCTATGGCATTATTCCAATAGTATATCTGCAACGAAGCAATATTCAGAGATTTCCTTATTTTCCACAAAATTAACTTTCGGTCTCCTTTGGAAGATACTTAAATTTTTCGCTTCGCGGACGGTGTACATTTATATGAGATGCAAGAATAGTCAAGAGATTCATCAAGCCTTACACCAAAGCCGAGATACACCTAAGGAAGTGTTACACTTCCAATTTACACAATGTCCAATTAACGGAAATATTTAAATACAAGAGAAAAGATAAATCAAAATGAAAATACTCAATGAATAAACTAGCTATTGCTTTAAAATGCAGTATAATTTCAAGGGAAAGCAATATGTCTACGTGGAATTGGATGCGTGAAAATGTGGCTTGTTAACTTCAGTTTTACAGATTTCAAGTCAATTTGCAGCAGAATGAAAATGATTGATGTATTATTATTCACGGCAGAGAAGTATCTTAAAAACAATATACACTTACCAGTCATCAGAAGTAATCTCACCTCTGAATACTGTAAACGTTCTGATAAATATTACTTACGCTTTCCTCACTTATCGGTTGTTGCCCATCTCTGATTCTAAATTTCTAAATAATCCACTGGTCTGGAAAAGTGTGGGGAGGACATAAAATTAATTTTAGCAACCAATAAAGATACTTACAACGAGGCGAACTAAGCGCATATTTACGGATCCCACATAGTAAGGAATGACGCTGCTTCTCATTGGCTCTCAGCATCACGTGACTTGGCTTGTTTGTTAATGATGTCATAGCACCATATTTGGGCTGGATTTTAATTATTATTTATTCTTCTGCTATTGCATCATGGAGAAATTAAAACTACCTTCTTATTATGATTATTTGGATGTTTCTCAAGAAAATAATGAATACATTTTTGGAATAAAACAAATAAAGGACGAACCTTCAACATTGGTAAGTACCGTTTAGTTTCACGACGTCATTTAGAAGCAAGCCAAGTCACGTGACTTTCAGAGCCAATTAGAAGCGACCTCATTCCCTACTATGTAGGATCCGTAAATATGTGAACTAAGCCGAGAGCTGAAAACGTGTAGGTAGTGCCCGCTACCAGGTGGCGTTGCATATTCGGCTTTCGAGGCCATATTCGGCGTTAATAATTCTTGCGGTAAGTGATATATGGTGATGTATTTGAATCAATGATTTATTTGAAGATCTTCCATCGAAGGAAGAATTCATGCATGCAATGAATAAATTTCACAGCTTATAATATATGTAACTGTTTCATAAATTCTTACTTGAATTCAGGATAATACACATTAGTATATATGTTACCACTAAAGTGCAGAAATCACTTATTCTACAGATTATTTAGGTAATGTGCAGATTAACTTGGGTAATCCGTTAAAGTGAAGAAAACTGTTTCATTTCTCAAATTACCTAGGTAATCTGCACATTACCTACTAGGCACTAGTTAAAGTGAAAATAAGATCTTTCCTGGAACACCAGCAACGTTTCTGTACGCTTAAATTAACATAAAGTTATTTATTTTTCGATATCTAAAGAATCAAGTTAATACAATCAAACAATCAACAAATTAGTTGATAGAATCAATCATCAATCAATTAAAAAAGACCCTGGCGAAACTAAACTAAAAGGGGAGGGAGAGGTGGAAGGTGTAGGGAAAGGAAATGAGAGAAAACAAACTTTTGAATTCTAACGATACGGAAGCCGTTAATGTGCACATTACCTATGTAAAATGCGGAAAACTCTTGATTCCGCACGTTAACGGAACAAATCAGTTAATCTGCAGATTAGCTAGGTAATCTGCACATTAACGGCTTTCGAGCTTTTTGTGACTTTTGGCAGTGGCATGTAATTTGTTTCGGTGTTTCATGTATTATTTTCATCAATTAAGAGCTTAAATAGTTAACTTTAAAGTTCGACCAGTGGCAGGTGGGGGTCTATCAGGTTTACAGCTCCCCCCAAGAGCTAAACAGAAATCTTGATTATTTAAAATGCACAATTGTTTGTTCTTAATTTCACTTTAAAAAAATAAAATTTGACAGCATTGCTTTCTGGCTTGACAGGCTCGAAAATTTCCCTTTTCAGTCATTCCACCTGTGTACTTGTAGCGTTAGCGCGGTCGAAGCTTATTTTTTGGCCCAACTATTTCATTGTGTTTTTTATTAAATTATCGAAAGTATTGTACTGTTCTTTATGATTCTTATTGTCAGGAGAGGAAAGTCTGTAAGGCTAAAGTGTTTTGGTTTACAAAAGCAATGAGGTTTGAGATTCATCACGACGATAAAAAAATCTTATGACCTCAGCCTCCCCTCAGACCCAAATCCTGGATTCGCCACTGCATTTTATACGTGAATTGCAAGAGGCAGATTCTTAACATTTTTGCGCAAACTCAATAGTAAGTCCTTGTAAACTTGCCCAGTTTGTTGATTCATTAATTTGTTCTAGTAATAGATGCCGTCTTTAAGACGTTATCGCTAAGTTTATTTCCCGTGGTCTGAATTGAATCCTAGAGAAGTTACACAAAGACATTATTGTTCATGCACATCTCAGTTGCTGGGCAGTCCAGTTTTGTTAGAGATATTTTATTTTTGGGGAAGGGAGGGGGGCTGTTATCGTTATGACCAGTGGCGAATCCAGGATTCGGGTCTGGGGGAGATTCTGAGATCATAAAAATTTTGTATCGCAGTGAAGAATGTCAAACCTCATGGCTTATGTAAACCTAAACACTTCAACTTTACAGACGTTTCTCACCTGACAATAAGAATCATAAGGAACACAAAATATTTTCGATAATTTAATAAAAAATACAATGAAATAACTAGCCAACAAATGATTTCGACCGCGTCAATGCTACAAGTACGAGTGGAATGGCTAGAAATGTAGGAAAATTTGCGAGCCTGTTAAGCCAGAAAGCAATTTGTCACGATTTTATTATTTTTAAAAAATGAAATTTAAGAACAAACAGTTGTAATGATTTTAAATAAAATCAAAAATTTTGATTTAGCTGTGGGGGGGGGGGGCTGCAGTCTGACAGCCCTCCTCCTAGATTCGCCACTAGATATGACTAATATAAATATTCACTAGAACACTTGGGACGTTTTTAGATCCAACATACAGTAGAACCTCGGGAATCCGAACTAATTGAGGCTGACGTTTGTTCGGATTCTAGGTAATTTGGATTATTCGGGAAATTCGTCAAAAAACTTTTGATATATCAAATGCAATAGACTTGCATATTTACGGATCCTAGTATGGTTTGGATTGAAGTCGCTTTTCATTGGCTCTTAGCGTCACGTCACTTCGCTTGCTTTTGAATGATGTCATAGGAGAGCGCTTAGTTTGAATTTCGATTTTTGTTTTAGCCATTGTATCACGGAGAAACCAAAATTATCTTTATCTTGAATTCTTCATTCCCTTTAGAAATATCCAAATAATCGTAATTAATAGATAATTTTGGTTTCTCCATGATACAATAGCTAAGACAAAAATCGA
>BGPR01023285.1:14332-24392 GCA_013235015.1 Araneus ventricosus | reverse complement strand
GTTTTATTACCCTCTGGCAGGCTGGACTGTATACAAATTGTAGCAGGGAATTCAGAAGAATGCACTGCGTACGTGCGTGAGTGTGAATGGGGGAGGGAATAACTGTTCTGCAAAACAGTTGCAGAACATTTTTTCATCGTAAAATTAGTTCGGAAACCTAGGAATCTTGAAGTCTTCAGCGAACAGTAAATATAGTAGGATTGAACATCTAAAAAGATAAAGAATAAGTTTGAATATCCAACAATATAAAAATCAATATAAGCGATTTAATTGGTGTACGCAAGTGCAGCATCATCCAGGAAAAAATTGCGAAGTACAAAATAAATAAAAATACCAATGAAGGGAATTTTATTTGTGGAAGAGTTAAAAATACAAAAATAATAGCAGACAACGATAAGAAGTAAGAATCTGGTGGATGACTTCATAAGAGGTTCATAAGAGGATAAATTTTCAAGTTTATAGTTAGTGTTTCCCTCACTAGATGGAGGTAGGTGCTTGCATCTATTTACTCTGTAACGTGTTTGTAACGGCGTCCTTTCTTTTGTTCCACAACTTTTATTAGAGGTAAGATTTTAAGCCCTTCTTTTCATACTTTGTTTAAAAGACTGTTTTTAATTTCTTCTTTGTGGGTAAATGTTTTACTTTCTAATACATTCCGGAATGGGTTCAGGCCTTAGAGGATATTAAAAAAAAATTAATATTAGACCTTAAAGTCTTTTTCCTCTACAGAAAACCTATTCAAGATTTGAATCTGCATGGATGAATGGCCTCTGATGAAGTCATCCACCAGATTCTTACTTCCTATCGTTGTCTGCTATTATTTTTGTATTTTTAATTCTTCCACAAATAAAATTCCGTCCATTAGTATTTTTATTTATTTTGTAAACATAGTAGATTTTCGATGATCGAGCCTAGTTAAAAATATAATTACCCGAAATAAAATGTCGAAAGCAAGTTTGCCAAGCAGTTGGGCTTTTAGAAAAAGTAAAAGTTTTGTGTCAGTTTTGATTCTGTATCTTTGGCTTACCTTTCCACATTAGTGTAATCATTTATCAATGGAAAGTAAAACAAGTGAGTTTAAATAACGTTTTAAAGAACTAAGCCTACGTTTCACTTTAATGTTTCGTTTATTTTAAAAGTGATTGTATTCATATTGTACAGTGCGCTTGATTGTATGTTTCCTGTAATTAAGTGAGGTATTTAAAAGTATATCTTTAAATGTGTGCTGTATCTTTATTATTGGACTTTTTCTGCAATAAATACAGCAGAGCATGTAACAAACATTTTTAAAGTATTGATTGTACTTAGAGGTCAGAAATCTCTGCTAATAATAAAGGAGAATGTGTGTGTGTCCGTGTGTTGGTCCTCTACAGAGCAGACCGTTGAACCTAGAGCTACGAAATTTGGCGTAAACATACTTTGGAGGGTAGGAATGTGCACTTCGGAGTACTTATTTGAAATTTTAATTAAAAATTTTAATTAATTAAAGATTAATCGAAATTTCGACGTTTTTCTTTAATACCTTCCGAACAGATTACAGCTCAAAAAATTATTTTTGCACCATCTCAAAGCGCAAAAAATTACGTTTTCAATGATATCAATAAAGTTGCCGTACAATATCATTCTCTAATTTTAATAATTTTTTATTATATTTTTTCGCATAATTTACAACAATACTTTTCATTGTTGAAACGCAATTCAAACCGTTTTGACCCCTCAGGGGCACATCTTCTCCAGGTGTGACGGGCTTCACGACCCCGAGGTACCCTAGTGTCTGATCTCCTTTCTAGTTTTTCCTCCCCTTGAGTTTTTGCTTTTTCCTTCCTTCCCTCGAGGGTAGGCGAGGGAGCTCTCCATGAGAAGCTGTTGCCGCTCTGTTTGCTTCTAGCTTCTCATGGACAGCAAATTACCCCCACGTGTTGGCCGTGCGTGGCGACCCCTTAGACGGGTGGTACATTTTGGTCCCCGGTGTATCAATCGGCTGGTATCCCAGCCATTTGGCTGGTCTGCTCAAGGGGATCAAGCGACAGTGGCCAACTTCTGGGGCTCTGCGTTAAGGGTGGTAGACGTTCCCGGAAGTGGCCCTTAGCGTATAGGCCCTGGCTAGCATACAAGGCAAGTACTGAGGCTGGGGATGCCCAGAGCCAGCAACTGCCTTCCCTTGTTGGGCTCCATGGTGGGCGGTGCCGTCGGGGCCCGAATTCTTATCTTGTATTGCATGGGTTCCTTCGTAAAACAAACTGACTCTAATACTTCACTGACTTTGAAATCGAATGAATTGCCAAAGCGTCTTCCAAAATTCCTTGTACTTCATAATGAAGAAGGGAAACTGAAAAATATGTCTCCTTTCCTAATTCAAAAGCATATATATACCTTTGCTGGAAATGTGCAGTCGATAAAAAAAATGAAATCTGGTGATTTACTAGTTGAATCTTCCTCACTTAAGCAATCTGAACAACTCTTGTCTATCACAAAATTTGGTGACATTCCAGTTACTGTCTCTGCTCATGCATCTCTCAACTGTACAAGGAGAGTGATGTCGAGTGTTAATTTTTTGATGGTTAGTGATGCAGAATTTGTATCGGAACTTGAAGCTCAAAAAGTAATTGCAGCACGCCGCATTACTTTGAAAAGAGATGGACAAATAATCCCAACTCGCCATGTCATATTAACGTTCGACACGCCAGTTCTCCCGACAAAAATTACTGCCGGTTATATCTGTTGTGATATCCGACCTTACATACCGAATCCTGTTCGCTGATTCAAATGTCAGCGCTTTGGACACACTAAAACTGCATGCCGTGGATCTTCTGCTCTTTGTCCCCGATGTTCTGAACCGGGACATGAAGAAACAATTTGTAGAAAACCTGAAAAATGTTTTAATTGCAAGGGAAATCATGCTTCCTACTCAAAAACCTGTCCCAAATGGAAACTAGAGAAAGAAATTCTATCCGTTAAAGTTACCAAAAATATCTCTATCCAGGAAGCCCGTAAAATTGTACATGATAGAACCCCTAAAACAAACTATTCGTACACTGCAGCTTTGACAACAATTAAAAATCCCGACACACCTCTTGAACCAATTCAGACTCCGACAGATCCGAAACCTTCTACTTCTGCTACAAAAAATGAAGAAACCATTACAGTTAAATTATCAGACTGGTTAGCACAACCAACCAACAATGTTTAAACAAATATTTAATTTTGTATTTCTCTTTTATTGTTGGAAGTTTAGGTAATATCCTAATACATCATGCTATCATATTGTATTTAAACTAAATGTTTTGCAACCTGCAAACTAAGCTCCGATATATTACGTATATTGAGAAATATATCCAGTAAGCTGAATGATTATGGCTTCTATGTTTTAATTCCTTTTTTTCAGCATGTTTTAATCCAGCTAACATTCCGCTGGCCATAAAATGTGCCGCGCCCATTTAATGTTGAAATAGAATGCATATTTTGCAAGAGGAATAAGAAAGTCAAGATGGCGCCAACAACGTGCAATTAAATATTACATGACATAGTGAGTTACTTGACTCCATTAGGGACATTTATGTAGACAATGAACAGACCAGGTGCTAGGCAACTAAAAGAAGGTGGGTTAAATATCTACCACAATCTGAAGTTTAATATTACGACGTTAAAGGAACCATAAATATAAAATGACGCAAGATTCAATTGAAATCATATTCCCGGCGAACAAGATGGTCGCCGAAAGCGGCTAGTATTGAATAAGAGCGGATTTTCTTATATAAAGGACGTTTCTAATGTTATAACTGGGGTAGGAATTGAGTAATTCCTGCATAGTAATCTGTTTTGTTAAGCAGCCTTCCTTGCACTAAATCAGACTAGTTAGTTGGAAGTCTATTATAATAATAATCTTAACTATTCAGATTTGTATTTTGAATTAATAGTGTTACAAACATGGAAACAAGTCGCTTCCCAGCAATGCAAGCCTTATGTTTGGGAAGAGAGTTTTACAAGGTAAGCATGGAGTGACCTCACAGCGACTGTTATGGCACCCCTGACCTTGGCGACCATTTTGGCAATAAATTGGGCGACCTTGGCGACAAATAGACAATTCCCGAAAATGCAACCCTTTTTTCGATATTTCTACTAGGAAAGGGAATACACGAGAAAACACCATGTGACGTCACGGCCTGTCGGAGAGAATATTTAAGGACGGCGCCTAGATCAGAGGGGCGTCTTGATCGACTGGTTGCTCGCCTTGAAGCGCGAACGTTTTTGGAGTTCTATCCGCTGTGTGAGCTAATCAGCTGGTGAGCTGAGCTGTTATTGTCGTTACTAGTTATTTGCTGACTGTTTGTGTTGCTAAATATCAAAGTGCGGAACTGTTATTACCTGTGAATTGCTATAAGTTTACATTGGTAATCTGTGCAAGAACTATTGTTTCCTGTACCGGTGCTACGTGTTTTCCTGCATATTTGTAAATAAACCTTCATTCTCCATTATCCTGCGTGTTGGACTGTTTACACCATACAGCCACAGACAGACTTTTCGCAACACTATTTAGATTAGTAATCTGAATTAATATTTTTCTTAATGACGTAGAGTCTGCTGATTTGGTTTGATTTTCTTAATTTTTTATGGCGCCAAATTTTGCCGTATTAAGTCACACACATGAATAAAAACAAAAATGCAATAAAATTTTATTTGATTTT
The DNA here is from genome assembly GCA_013235015.1 of Araneus ventricosus. Classification (NCBI taxonomy): domain Eukaryota; kingdom Metazoa; phylum Arthropoda; class Arachnida; order Araneae; family Araneidae; genus Araneus; species Araneus ventricosus. The sequence goes on along the minus strand of BGPR01023285.1, from coordinate 19,707 downwards.
TTCAAAAATCAAGTAATGTCTCTCATTTAGGAGCGAGAAAAATAAGTAAAAAAGTAGTTGGAGCAATAAATAAATCAGAGGGAATGTTCTGCCCTCGATTTTCTCGGATATTTCCATAATACGGAGAATTTTGTTTTGAGTTCAGTCCTACAGTGAAGAGAATCGAATGTGCAATTTTGACCTCTTCCTATTGATGGATTGAGTACAGCATTACTAATATAACAGCCCAGATCTCTCAGTAGCGCTTTGATGTCACCAACAATAAAACTCGCGGCATTGCACTGCGAGACGTTAAGCAGCATTATTTCGTTGTTAGAGAACCTAAATTTCAGTAATTTTAAATTTAAAAGAGTAATTGTTTGTCTAATTTCAAATTTAATAGCTCTAAACTAGTGAAATAAAATTTTCTATCGATTGATGTAAAATTTATCTCGCTGAGATCAATAGTTCCCGAGAAATTTTAAATTATATTAATCCTATATTTCAAATTAATTTCCGTTTTAAAATAGAAAGTAGTCAATTACGTCAGTGGTATATCATGCGCGTGATATAGATTGGACGCCACGATGCATCTCATTATTTAGTGCAATCGTGATGATATAATTTGATGATATTTTTGGCAACTTTTGACAAGCAGAGAAATGGTTTGTTTTGATTAGACATCTCAAGTACAAGGGAAATTGTTAAACAATGAAAAATACTTCACACGGAATGTTGTTCACCAAGAGGTTTTTTGAATAAAGAAATATGTAAATAAAAAAATATTTCCTGTCAGAAAACATATGAACATATGTTTATTTTATTTGTTTTCAATCAATGTTACACATTTCTCTCGCATATATATCTATTTAACCAAATCAAATTTGAAGGGAAATCTCTCGAATGAAGAAGCAATTTTCATCCGTCTTACCATGACGGGTGATTTTCTAGTTTATATTAGAAAAGGCCACAGATTTCGGTAACACTCAGGAATTTTTGGGCAACGTGCCAAAGAGATTCAGGACAGTCTGTTTACAAATTAGCATACACACATGGATGCTGTTTTGATTCTAGGATGATTTAATATGAATACCAGAATTAATTTATTTTCATAACATAATCTTTGGGCATTTTTGTTTGTTTATTTTGTGTTTGCTTTTTTTCCTCTGAGTGTTGGAAAACACTGAATCTTTTTGTTTTTCCACTTTTCGGAGATCTTTTTGTTGAATTATGATGCATCAGTCGTTTATTTTTTTATTTAATTCATAAACGCAGGGCAATTTAGAATACTTTAGTTTTTGCTAAAAGGGTTCTTTCTTTTTCGTATTTAATTTTGGATTTCAATATTTAGATATTTTATATTTAATATTTTCCCTTAAACTGAAAGTTTTACTTAACGATTTTCAAAATCAATCGCAACGATTTTTTTATTTTTTATTTGGTAATGTATTATTTTCTGTTAGTGGATTTTACATTATTTTTACTCTGACAAAACAAAAGTCATTGTTAAAAATAAAGTTGTTAAGAAAACGAAAGTTAGTGTCAGTTCATTCATCAGTTCCGTTTTTCATGCTTTTTTTATTTCTTAAGCACTCCAGCAATCTGCATGAGATTTTCTTCAACAATTCGTTAGTAAATCAATGAAATCAGATCTGAGATATTGTTGGCATGCTAAAAGCCCGTCTTAGACGGGCACAAATCTTCTAGTTTGATATAGTTCTACAATTTTAATGTCACGATCACACCCCCATGTCATTTATCTTGCTTATTTCATTTTGAGTCTTCTCGTTCAAATGTACGCGAATAGGCAGACGAGTAGACACTCAACCAGCAGGTAGATTGGGTCAAAAATTTTATGCTATAATTCTAGTAAGAAAACCACATGCTAAACTTCATCTAACTAGCTCTTTGCGCTTTTAAATTATCGACGTTACATACATACGTATGGAAGGGTAGACAACTTCCCTTTAACAAATTTCTCACAAAAGTTGATCCAGTAATTTTGATATGGAATTTGATATCTGCAATTTCAGTGTATATGTCACCGTTAAAGTGTATAATTCAGTTATTCTATAGAATAGCTAGTTATTCTATAGATTAACTGATCATGTCAGTTAAAGTGTAAAATAAATTATTTATTTCATACTTTACCTAGTTATTCTATGAAATAACTAGGTATTCTATAGAATAACTAATGATAGACCGTTAAAGTGTAAAATAAACATTATGACATTAAAAGAAGTCCGCTTTTTTCTAAATTTCGCACTGATTGCATATCAGCCATAACCGATGGAAAATTAAAACCACTATAATAGTGTCATAAAACTGTAATGTCGCTTTCTTGCCATATTATTCTTATAGTTGGAAAGAGAGATTTACAGGAATACGTATTGGAAGGAAGTCAATGACACTCGACCTTGGCGACAAACTTGGCGAGTGTTTAGGAACCTTGGCGAGAAATGTGCCGAACTTGGTGACAAAATGAAGGTTCCAGAATATACAGGAATTGTCTCGGTATCTCTATTAGGAACAAAGTTATGGACAAATTCCACTATAAACGCAGATTCCTTACATTCAATGAGCTAGCGAAGCTACTAGGATCCGTCTCCCGCTGCTAGAGAAGCCGTAGGATGTTTTTAAAGTTAAAAAAATTTGCCCGGCGCCCACTTCAGATGCCGCAGGCATCGCGAGCACAATTTTTCCTACTTCATGTCAGTATTTAAAAAACGCAGATTCCTTACATTTTCCGGCTCCCGCTACTAGCGAAGACGTAGGATGTTTCTTAAAAATAAAAAAAAATTCCGGTGCCCACTTCAGATGCTGAAAATACAAATAACCAATCTGACTAACAAACAGGCTGCATCATGTCGGCTATTTTACACTTTAACGATGCGTGGACCGTTATTCTATAGAATAACTAGTTAAAGTGTAAAATAAAAGTTTATTTAACACTTTAACTGACTTGATCAGTTATTCTATAGAATAACTAGGTATTCTATAGAATAACGGATTTCATACTTTAACGCTAACATATAGACCATACCGAAATTTATCCTACTAACTTGTTCTGTTTTTAATTTATCTTGTTCAGAGACCCATGACACTGTAACTATAGCCATTGTCATTTCCCTGACAGATAGATATAATTCCAAATACCCTTTTCCAATTCAGGGAGGTTTAGAGATGCATCAGAATTTCGAGGTTGAATAATTGAAAAGACATTAGTTTTCTTTGTATACACACAGGGTTCTCACTTATAACCGTTAACCCCCCCTTAACTTCCAAACGGTGACAGCTTAGACCATAAAATTGGTGTCTAAGTATAATAAAAAGGCTATGCGCGACTCGAGGAGACAACTTACAACGCCATCTATCGGCAAATTTTGGAATTAGCGGTCCTATCTCGTAAACGGTGAAAGATACGAGAAAAAAGTCAATAAGAAAGTTGTAGAATACTCTCGATTTAGTACGAAAGGATACCTTGCGCACATTAATACTCAAAACAGAATGTAAAAAATGAACATTTGTTTGATTGTGATTTTAAACACTAGGGCGTCGTGAAACTTGAGCGAAGCGAGAAATCCAGTCCAGAGTACAAATGTGTATAGTGGCTAACGGGGAGTATTTTGAGCAATATAAATAAATGATCCAGAAGATAGGGACAGCTCTCAGTTTCTCTCTTCCACTCTTTATGATATGACAATTTTCGAAATCGCGACCAAGCTGTCACCGTTTAGAAGTTAAGGGGTGTGTGTGTAACAGATATAAATGGGAACCCTGTATATTTCGTTTATTAGCAAGTCAAATGTAAAGCAACAGGAAAATAATCGACTAGTCTTGTCAGTTTGTAGCAAGAGTTTGTTCCATGACTCTACATGGAAGAAGCATCAGTTGCAATAAAATAGAATGAATTAAGAGTCTATTTAAGGGGACGTACGACTGTTAAACCTCGAAAAGTTTCGGTTTTATGAAAAAATATATATTATTCATCAGTCTTTTCAGAACAATTTAAAACAATCCGCGTTAAAAAATTCCTACTATTCTGAAAGTTATGAAGGAAAATGTATCAGCACCTCAACCTAAACATTGAATATGGCCATATCTTTAAAGCGCTATATCTCAAAATGTGTTTTTTTTATGTTGCGCGCAGTATATCTCAAGAACTATTGAATATTTTTACATAACATTTTTACCGAATATGTATTTCGATATGTTCTACACATTGAATCATATTTTTGTACATATTTCTCCAAATAAGTTTTTTTGTGGGGGTTAGAAAAGTTGAAATTTTACCTATTTTTAACATTTTTATTTTAAATTGGTATATAAAATAGAAATTAAATTTAAACGTTACTAAATTGAGGTTCAATATCTTAAACAGACTGCTTGGATCACTTAGATACCCAAAATATTGTGTTTAGATAAATACTTTATCCGTAATCATGTGCGCAAGGTCACTATCTCATTTTTTCTCCAACAATTATACTATATTTATTACTCTCTCAAATAAATACATACCAACATGACGGTTTGAAAATGTATGAATTATAGGAGAAATGACATATTTTTCTAGAAAAAAAATGAGTTTGTGAATTGCATTGTTTCAGAGATATAATGTATCGAATTTGACAGTCTTCTACCATTTTTTCGAGGTTTAAGAATCTTATGCCCCATTAATTTAATTTAATGACCTTTACAGTCCACGTCAAAGCCAAACTAGAACATAGTGACTGAAGAATTTTGCTAAGAACAATACATTAGATTAAAAAAATCATCTCGCTACATGTGTATCTTACTTTCTAAATATCTGAAATCAGAGAACTACTGAAATAAAATATTTTCAAATTTTTCAACAAGTGAAAAGAAGGTGAAACGCTGTTTTCTTCCCAGCCTTATTACCATTTTATTATTTTTATGCGAAGCGCATATAGTTAAAAGAATTTTATCCAATTACAAGAAAACTCTCCATTTGTAAAAATGCATTTTTATATTTCGAAGCAACTACTAAAAGAGCAAACGTGTGATTAGCGAAATGCATTCTTAAGGACAAAGAAAAATTTCTAAATATTTTTTTCCTTCTGAAGGCAATTAATGATTAATACTTACGTAGAACTGCTGAAGAGAGTGCACATTAAAAAAATGAAACTAAAATAGAACAGACTTTTCTATTTCCTTTCTAGCTTCTAGCAAATAAGAGAAGATACAATTTGACAGAAACTTTTTTTTCGGTCAAGAATTTTCTAGAGAGCACCACTTTTCTCACCTTTCTGAGTGTTCTTTGGTAAGAAAAATAAATTCTTTTGCGTTGAATTAAATTAAAAGTTTTTGTGAACTGTTACAGTGGCGTAAAAGTTTTTCGCTGCGGATAGATTACTTGTATTATTCGCCATTTTTTT
>BGPR01023285.1:0-14322 GCA_013235015.1 Araneus ventricosus | reverse complement strand
AAATATGGGAAACTTTTGTATTGTACATTGAGAAGCATCACTCTAATAAGACAGTGGCTATGCGCTCTGCAAATTTATTTAATGATAATGCTATGTCGCATTTTCGTCAAATTTTGAAGCATCGGCAAAAACGAATGTCTCTATATAGTTTCTTACTGAAAAAGGATAAGATATGTATCATAATTCATGTAAAAACTCAGCAACTCGATTAAAACACTTAGAAAAAGCTAGTAAAATTTCTAGATGAGGCATTGAACTCAATCCTTCTAGTTATAGTATGTATTAAAAATAATAAACTTATTAATTAGGTTGTCCTGTTTTGTTTTCTGCAAATTGTATCCGCATTCCATGTTGGTTGATTATTCTTTAAAAGAAAAGATGAAGATGATTCAAGATCCTTAACAATCTTATACAAAATTGTTTTTCAATAAACGCTTTACATAAAATCTCTTGAGCAGTTTTTCGACATGGAACGCATTATCGTATTTTACATTAATTTATATGGGGAAAATAGTTTTGCTTAACGAGTAAGCTTCTGGAACGAATTATGCTCGTTAAGCGAGGTGCCACTGTACATGCGATTGTGGAAATATAAGGGTTTCTATCATACTGGACGCATCATTATTAAAGGTATTGAACCGTTTTCAGCGTCTAGTTACGTTTTTTATTCTACATCTAGCTTTGAAACACTTCACTCATCTACGAAACATATTCTTTTGTTCAAAATTCTCTGCGGATGTGGCAGTTCATTTGATGATATTCACTTGCTTTTGAAAAAGAAGAAAATGGTTTCTAAAATAAAGTGTTATTTATTTATGGACTAAACAGGGCACTCAATAGAGAAATAAAATTCTGTATATTACCATAACCACGGAAACAAATCGTAATTTTTCTAATAACAAAATTTTCCCTAACTTAATTCGTCTAGAGGAATAAAACATTGAGGAGAGGGAAAGGGGTGAGTGAAAATCGGCAAACTTCTGCCGCCAAATTCGAGAACTTCTTGTTTGTATGATATGTTTGGTATCCCTCTATTCACCTCCCCGATGCGTCATAACCGCGGAATGCCATAAAGGCACAAAGAAGCTCGAATTGTCTACGTTCGACCGCGAAATAGACTGATTAGGAAATCCGATAGACGGAAAAAGTTCCGCTTTTTTCTGGCTTCGATATGACAATGGACAATCGAAGCGAGTTTCGCTTATCGGAATGGTGTAAAAATGCATCTCATATGTTTTCTTATGCCCTCTCTTTTCAGTTTTATTATTTCCCATCTTGGAGATTATACTGTTGAAGGTTTATTTCTATGGCTGCTGAAGTTTCAAATAACAACGTAAAAAATGTGGGGCTTGGAATAGCAGATTTATATTATTTCAGATTCCAGTTCTTTCGAAAAATATTTTAACATGATAAAACAAATACAGAGGACTCTCGATGACGCAGCCTACTTTAAAAAAAGTATTTCTCAACAGTAAAGTGAGGCAGTAAAATCTATGTAAATTGCTCTCAGCGGCTAATATAAGTAACCTAACGCGGCTCCCAGAAAACGCTTTATTTAGCTTCAGAATTTGGTAATATCTATAGCAACTGAAGGACCATGTGATTCCATTTTCCAAATGTAAACAAAAGAGTGTGATTTGGTTTGAACCTCCTTTTCAATGAGTTAAACATGAATCTTAACCTTGATGTTTAATATTATGGAAACAAGAAAAGAAGACGATTTCCATGTGCAAATGAATCAAGGAAATGATTCCATGTGCAAGAAAGTTTTGAAAGGCATTCAGGAAGGAAAAATAATTTGTTTTAACATGTTCAGCGTGATTACAGGACTTAAAAATGTGGTATGGATGCCAAAACGGAATTTTTTTGGGCGAATATTTGCCAAATGGGATTATCCTGAAATGTTTTATCTTTTTGAAGAGCTTTATAACGGTTGGCGCGATTATGGGAAACTTGGAGATGAAACCACACATTAGTCTTAAGTCTTACCGATTTGTTTTTAAGATACTCTTTCTATATATTGAAACTCTTATTTTCCATTTTTTTGCACTTTCATAATTTTCTTGGTTAGTTTCATTTGAATGTTGAATTTGTCTTTGAAATGCTTGGAAAATCAAGAAAAGACCTTTTCCTATTCCAACAAATTTATTCTGCGGTGCTTTGAGCTAAAGCATCAGAACCAAATCCATTAAACTCAACCATAGAAGTTTTTTTTTGTTAGGATTAGCAGTGTTCTCAATCTAGCGAGTGAAGCGAGTATGATTTACATCGCAAACCTGGGAGGATTGTTACGCAATCCTCCTGGGGGGTGGCGAGTGTTAGAGAGCAAGGGACACAGCCTCCTAGTGAGAAATAATGTGCTTTGCCCAGGCATCATTTAAAGCATTTGTTAAAATCAACAACAATTCCACTACAGCTATCAGTATCGAGCTTTTCATCTTAGGCCCACCTCTTCACATGAGTGTAATCATTTATTGATGGATAGTAAAACACGATATTAGTTGAAAGAGGTAAGCCTATGTTTTACGACAATGTTTTGTTTATTTTAAAAATGAATTTATCTATAGTGCACATGTTTTTATGTTTCTGCCATTAAATTATACACTAAAAAATTTATCTTGAAATGTGTATAAGAATATTGAATTCCTTGACTTCTTTTTTCTATAATAAATTTTTAAAACGTACAGTTCAATTCATAGCAAACATTTTATAAAGTTCTGTCCTGTGTTAAGAGACCAAATAATTTTAAAAAAGCTGCCTTTGATACAGAAAGGGTGCTTTTAATGGCATGGGTGAGGTAGGAGCAGAGCATTCATAGAACTCTGGCCTATGCGTCTTGCGTTTCTGAAATATATATGTTAAATGTATAAAACTTTTCTGCTGGTAGAATTTAATTATATTAACGATGCATGTTGCAGGTTCATGTGGGCTACTGGAGTTAATCTGAGTAATATTGAACTTAAGACTAATGAAGAAATAAACACCTGACCTGATACACTTATTTAAATATTTTTCCACTACACCAATATGATTCGATGATTTCTATCTACGATTACAGACTGATTGGAAAATGACAAAATTTGCGTCGAGGCAGGATTCGTTTGTTCTCTCAGGATGTGAAAATGTTCCTTTAACTGGATTCAGAACTCGCACATAGGCTTTAAAACTTATTTCTTAGGTAATGTATAACGAAAACTGTTATAAACAATAATTAAATAAAAATGTTTATGTATCTAATTCTTAGTAGTATCTTTTCAGATACTTTTTTAAACAGTATTTGTTTCATTTTTTAATGTTGGTTCCTATGAAAAAATAGCGTAATTAAATTATTGACGGCTACATCGTATTTTTAACGAAGAATTTTTATTCAGTTGATTAATCTATAAAACAAATTCCCTATCAAAAATACTTTTTGTGCGAGTTATATACAAACTATCTTAATTAAAGTTCGATAGAAATTTCAGTTCACGAAATAATAGACCAGAGGGTTCTATTGATTCAATCCGATCGAATTTATGCACAAAACGAGTGACCCCTGATAATTGTAAGCTTTTAGAGAAACCCGCCTTCTGAGTGCAAAGTCCAACTGATTAGCAAAGTGCTCCAATATACAAGATTAGTAGCTGTTTACCCGCTGGTTGCTCAATAGCCCCTAAAATCTTCGACGTTGAGCTCCACTGAAATGGATCGAAGCGCCTCGCTGCATAATTTCTGGTGCCACCAGATTCGAGGACATGTAGGACGAGAATCTGGTTTTAGAGCTTTCGGAACACCAGGGAGATGCGATGACAGGAAGGTTCTTAGATTAAGGATAGCGAAAAGCAGTTTCTCACTGAGGTTATTGAGTTCGAAATCCATTAATCTGCGAGTATTTGGAATAGTTATTGACACTGGATTGGTCTAAAATACTGTTGATGGGCTTCTGGATATTTTTTCTGTTGTACAGGAAGACGTTCATTGTAGTATTATAAAAACGGGTAGTTCTGCATTTTCTCATCTTGTTCAAGTGGAGATACACACATTATTTGATGCAAAGAAATTCGTTAGAGAATAGTGAAGGTATGAAGAAAGAAATATTTTCAAAGATGATTTTTTTTAATAAGTTTAAGATCACTTTAATAAAACGATGGAAAAATTTTAAAGACATATTTACGTTAATCTTAGTTAAAAATCTCTGACAAAGAGAAGAAAACTATGCCGATATCTTTCTGAATTTTAACGGTAATCATCTGGAATTTTTATGTAAGCTACCCTATATTTCTGACTTCCAAATTATGAAAAAATTATGCTATGTTTTGTGCATGCGCAGTTAAAAAATTATATACTACAAATTCTCATATTTACTTGAATAACCCATGTACTTCAAGTTTTAATACAATCTGTTTCTAACATTGTCATTTATTCTGTAAGTTTCGTATTACTTAATTGAAAACTCTGTATGTTGTAAGTACAAAACAAACGATAAAAATTTGGAATTTTTTTAAGACCTTCATACCTTCCCGAATAGTCGTGCGTGTAAGCAATGTGCATAACAAACAAAACCATTGTTGAAATGTTCAAATCATTATTTGTTGAACGTGATGAGTTCTAAATGATTTTTTTTCATCACTTCCTGGTCGACACTGTAAAATGTGAGTTCTGACGATTGTGTGTACCATAGTTCTTTATAACTTATGGCTAACCATTGTATTCATATTAACTCCAAAATTTCGCATCTTATGAATTATGCTTAATTTCTGGACTCCAGTGTACAGGGTGTCCACTAAAGTCCATCTACCCCACGTTAACTTGAGAAAGGCGACAAGAATTGCCACAAACTTGGTATCTAGGTATAGTAAAGTGACCATGCGCTACACGATGATATTCGTTACAACGCCACCTGGTGGCAAACAATGGAGTTAGCGTTCCTATCTCGAAAACGGTACGAGATACGGGAAAAAGTGAATTATAAAATTGTAGATTGTTTTCGATTTAGGACGAAAAAAAAAACACCTTGTGCACATTAATGCGAAGGGAAGAACGCTTAAAATGCACATGTGTCTGTTCGCATTTTCCGAAATTGTGATGTCACAAGACATGGACAAAAGGAGAAAATTTTATTTTTCGGGCAAAAATGACACCATTATATTTTTTTCTGTGGGAATACCTCAAAGAGTAGGTATATGGACCTTTACACCAACATTGCAGGCCTTTTGATGACGTATTACAGTAGCTGTGCTAGAGGACCAACTGATATACTAAAAAGCGTGCAAAGTGAAATTCAAACAAGAGCCCAAATCTTTGTTGTAGATGACGGAGAGCAGTTTGAACACAAAAAATAAAGGTATCTTGTGATGAGTAATTGTCTTTTTCTCTTTTCTAACTCGTTTGGAGACGTCACAGTTTCGGAAATTAAGAACAAACAAATGCGCATTTTAAGCGTTCTGTTCTTCGTATTAATGTGCACAAGGTTTCTTTTCGTACTAAATCGAAGAAACTCAACAATTTTGTAATTGACTTTTTTGCCGTATCTTCCACCGTTTCCGACATAGGAACGCCAACTCAGTTGTTTGCAGTCAGATGGCGCTGTAATTGATCTCGCCGTGCAGCGCATGGTCTCTTTACTATACCTAGACACCAAGTTTGTGGCAATAGTTATCGCCGTTCTCAAGTTAATGTGGGTAGATGGACTTTAGTGGACACCATGTATATATACGCATATGTTAAGTATCCTGATCTAGATTCTGAGAGTGTTGGCATATAACATAATAGCCTTATCAGTTACGATAGAGTGTACAAAAGAAAGAAGAATTTCGGATAACAGGCCAGTAGGAAGAAGAAAATCATACACCTTCAAAGGTAGAAAAAAAACACGAGTAAATTCTGCCATAAAAATGTTTTTGTAACGCATGTTCTTCAAATTTTCGTATGCTTCTTAATTTTTGTTTTATAAGCAAACACTACTTTTCAGATCACTCACTACAATGACATACTTCATCAAAAACTGAGAGAAAAAAAGAATTTTTTGTTGTGCTCTTTACACAAGTAACAACATCACATGATGTCAACAAAGTGTCTCAATGGAACCTGGTATTCGGGAGATTGATTTCCTGGTGGGCGGTTTCAAATATTTGCTTTAACTCGATTTTAGTGATTCAACCCAGGTTCAAAAAATGATGATAGTTACACTCAGCACAAAAGTCAACGGAGAAAAAAGTGACCTTTTGATGCAGACTGAGAAAAATATTTATAGAAGAAAAGGAAGGGGAAAAAAGATTGAAGGAGGAAAGATACTGATATACGAAGAGATACCCTTTCTTAGAGCTGGAGGCCAAAATCGAAAAATGTTACATCAGGCGTACTCGCGGATGAAACTAGCTTCAACGGAAATGAAATGGAATCTATTTTTATCCAATATTTCTTGTAGTTGGGGAGAAGCTAAAAAGAGGGTAGGAGAGAGATTACAAGTTGGACTTCTGACAAATTTGGGTATCACTGTGATATCTATGAAAAGTTTGTGGGTCATAGAATTTACCTATTCATTTATCTAGAGTAGACATCCGGGAATCCGAAACGCAGGAATCGGAAATTTCGAATAATCCGAACATCTTTTTTATAAATTTTCTGAAAATCTTTTACTGAAAAATAAGGAAAAATAGCAATTACGAATCAGAAACAAAGCTAATTTTTATTACTAATTTAAAGGAAGTATTTGAATTGGTCTTGAAGAATGAATATAGCCTCTTAATTAGTAGAAACAAACTCAGATATCTCCTTTTATCTTCCTTTATTTACTGTCTTCCTTTGCCACTGTATCTTGCAATTTGCCGTCTTCTCTAGCCTCCTTCACAGAGCTCCCAGAGTCAATACTCTACTGCATTTGGTATATCAAGAGTTCAGTAAAATGGGGTTACTTTTCACCGATTTTCATGACTTCCGAGAGAATTTCGAGATTATTTGCATGCATTTCTCTAAAAGAATTGTTTTTATGGTTTTTTCCTCGTTGGGTGATTACTAAAGAAACGTTTTGCACCAAAATTTGAATTATACAGTAATTTAATAATAAATTATAATTTTTCAAACTTTTGGTGCAATGTTACCTCATAGGTGAGGATTCTTTGCACTTGTTATTTTTTCGTTATATTTCACTAAAAAACTCCCTGCGATGCAAGGCTAATCAGTTTACTGAAAACCTAGGTGAAAACATGCAAATAATCTTGAAATCTAGCACAAAAAAATCGAGTAAAATTATCTATTTACAATTTTTTCAGTTTATTTTTTATTTTTATAATTAAACATTCATAATAATTATATTTATAACAAAAACTGCTTGGGAGTCAATGTTAAACATATTTATTGATAACCTGGAAGGTATTTAAAAAAAATTTCAGTACACTCAAATAAACAGAAAATAGATAAAAATTTAACAGAAAGGAAAACTCGAACAAAACATGACATTCACCAACAATCAGATTCAACCTATATTTTTTAGTTCAGAAACAGCATAGTATCCTCTTCTGCAGACAAGTTTTTGATTGCCAATATGCCCTACCACATCCTCCCAAAGATACTCCATCACATCTGATTTGGTTGGACCATTTCCATGACTTGAGTGTCTGATGTAGGGCAATAATGTTCACCCCACCTTTTGTAATACTGACAATTTGTGCAGGAAAGAATTCTCCCTCATAATGGAAAACTAAATGTTCACCAACTTCTCTGGAGCAGTCCTTCAAATGGAGCACATATTTGAGCGATGTTCGACCTTTCATAACCGATGTTTCTTCAACCTTATTAGTCTGCTGGATTTTACTCGTCATGAATCGTCTTCCATGTCAACATCAGAATCATCTTGCGTCATTGCTACATCTTGGCATTCTCCTCCACTTGACAATTCCGCAATTTATCCTTTACTCTTCTTTTTTATTCTGATGAGAGGGGAGCTTCGAAGTTATTGGTTTAGATAGTATAAGAACGATATCCTCATGTGAAATACTCTTCCCCTGCCTCAGCATTCACTTTTCTTCTACCAACTCATTTTTTCCCCAATCACCTCCAGTCTCAGGAGAATAATCAATATACCTGCGAGCCCCGAACTTCCTTTTACACACCCTGGGCATACCTGAAGAAAAAATAAACGCAGTTCTTTATAATAATGCAGTTAAGTTTAAAATGACAAACACAAACAAAAGAAAATCGTCTGGAGTTACTTTGCACCGCATATTTGCATGGTGCAAAGAAACCCTCTTTATCGGTGCAAAGTTACTCCGCATCAGAAAAAATAATAATTACTACTAGAAAACAACAATAATAATTTAAATTCAAAGCATCAGAATAAAAGTTAGGTTTATTGTCTTTAATTTAGAAATGCATTAATTTTTAGAATAATCATATGCTCTTTACTAGATACAGATTTTTCAGCACTAAAAATTTCACTGAAAAACTAGTTCATTTTCTCTTCCTTCTGTAACTTCCAGAATGATTGTTATATGCGTTTAAGGAATCAAATACACTAGTCAGTGTTGCCAAGAAACTAGAAAAAAAATCTCAATCCCATACCCTTAATCAGTTGATCTATATTTCAGTTTTCACAAAAATTTTATACTGGTGCAAAGTTACCTCCATGAGTGCAAAGCGCAAAATTTTACGGTATAAAATAAAATATCTTCGTGAAGTTCTTCCTTTTTTCTTCAGTATTTAGTTACCATTTAGAAAAGAATGTGTTTTATTATTGGCTTCTATGTATTTATTGGATAAATAGCACCAACCGATAAAAAGAAAAAAAAAGTCATTGTATATTTGCCAAATTACATAAACAAGTCTTACCAATATTATTTTCTTTTCTGTTACCAAATTTTTAAAACTATTGTGAACAGATCTAATTGTAAATAATGATAAACCACTATTGCTAGATACGAAAACTTAAAATTTGCCCGATATGCTGCACACCCCTACATTCCTCCCCACATACGTCATAACCGTGGTTGCCATAAAGGCACAAAGAAGCGTGAATTGTCTGAATTCGACTGTAGAATAGACTGATTAGGAAATGCGATAGGCTGCGATATAACACTGGATATTTCTTCAACCAACTGAGCCTCGAGTATCGGTCCGGCATAAAATTCCCTTATGTTTTCTTCTGCCTCTCTACTTTCAGTTTTATTATTTATTTTCCGATAGTTTATACTGTTGCAGGTTTATATCTAGGGCTGCCGAGCTTTAGAGTGACTATGAAAGTGGAAGAGACAATCAGAATAGCAGGTTTGTGCAAATCTTGTAATGTCGCATTTTGAAAAAAGTTTATAGGAAATGAATCTGGGAGGTTTTTTTTCTCATGGCGATGCATTTATAAATGAAAGGCTGTATTTCTTTTCTTAAATTATGAATTTGCAGGAATATAAGTTAATATATACGTAGAATTCTCCGTGAAATTAACCTATTGCAATGAATCTCCAGGCTGCAATTGTCTGGCTATTTTTTCCCATCACTTTGTTACATTACTTTCGTAGCCGTGATGCAAGGAGAAAGAAATGGAATTAATACCTACGTCTTCGGTGCTATTTTAAGCTAATCATTTTTAAACGCAAAGGGTTGTTAAATTTAAACAGTATGACAATGACTTTGGGAAAATTCTAAAACGAAAAATACTATACACATCCCGAAATAATACAATAGGTCATGAAAATAAAGCTAAATACCGAGACAATCAAACCAGACTGTAGAGATGTACAAAGCCTAAGAAATTTATCTTTTAACTTATCTTTACAGGTGGTTTAAATTGTACTGTTTGTGTTTGTTTATTTATATTTTAACTTATTTTAATTTTAAAAATATTTAAATATTCAAGGCAATTTTACTTAGATTTATTTTATTCTGCCATCCTACAAAATGATGTTGCAGTTACATTAGTGAGGAAAACCCGTTAAACATCCTAGAAATTTTTTTATAATTTTTAAATCGACGATTTTCTGGATTTTGGGAATTGTATGGTGTTTTGCAAATACAAATGAAATGACATGGTGATAGCATCTTATAGCTTTTATTTGAACGTGGATATTGAAACAAAATGTAAACACCAGAGAGAAATAAGTAAACTGGAAAGATTAAGAATGGAAGACAAATGGCGTATACAGCGAAGTAAAGAAGCTGACACCAACCTTGTTGCGCTGTAGACAAATGCAGATGCTAGTTTCAGACATTATTACGGGATCAGTCTATATACTAGACATAACCTTCGTTTCAAAATTATTAGAACGCAATGCTGAAATTTCATCTTTTGTTCCTAAAATTAAAAAAAAAATCCATAATTTGTTATTTTTTTGATTTTCTAGTACCTTATATAATCCTCCGTAAATGCATATAGCATTTAGTTATTTCAAGAACTATCGTTACTTCTTAGAAAGACTTATTATTTTAAACAGCATATTCTAGCTGTTCAAAATTATTCGAAAGACAAATGTCTAAGGTTATATTTAAGTGGATACGAATTGAATTTGTTTTTATTTTAGTAAATTTTAATAATTTTAACAGATTAATTTATTTGGTAATTTATTTTTTGATGAAGCCGTCAAGTAAACAGTAATTCTCAATAGCTAAAATATTTCTTTTGATCTTCGCCACCGCAACACTGAAGATCGAAAGGATGGGGTATCCTATGGAAACCTTGTAAAAAATTACAAATTGTCGATGTTGGGTATCTAATATTTATGAAAGAAGTATGAGGCGACAGGATCCATCGGAAACAAGAGAGGGCGACAGAGGAAACCGAAAACAAGTTCAAGAGAAGGCTCTATGAATGTAAGATTGGAACAGAAAAAGAAAGATATATCGTCAAGAGAGATTGTAAAAGACATGAAATTGAATGTGTCAGCTCTAACGGTTTCCTTTATAATCAAAAATTAACTCAGGGTTGATAAGCTGTATCCAAAGTAAAAGACCATACATGTCAATACATCTCAAAACAAAACATGGAAATTCGCTTTGCCTTTGAAAAAGAGCATATTTCGAAGGTTTTACAATTCTGGGATAGTGTTTTATGATCATTAAAAAGCAAATATAATCTTCTTGGATTGAAAAAACGTAAAAGTGTGTGAGGACGATTAAGTGAGGCTCTTAAAATGATGAATATCCTACAGAGAGTAAAACACCGAGGCGGAAATGTGATAGTATGGGTTGTTTCCCTCTAAAAGTGTTAGTGAAATTGTGATGATCAACGGTAAAATGACTGTAAGTATGTACGTCGATATCATGTCCCAAAATCTGAAGAAATTCACCAGAAATTTGAGTGTGGTCGACGGTATATCTTTCAACAAGATAATGACTTAAAACACACGTCAAAGATTTCCAAGGATTATTTCTCAAAAAACAAAATTAAGATACTCGATTTTCACCGCAAAGACCAGAGCTTAGTCCCATCTAATATTTATGGTCAATTTTGAATCAGAAATTCCTTTCTGAAGAGATAAGAAATAAAAATCAATTTTTTGAGAGGATCAAAAATGAATGGCGCAGTATCAATCAGGAGCCAACACAGAAACTGGTTGATAGCCTGAATCAATGACTGAAAGCAGTGATTGAGGCCAAAGAAGGCCCATATAAACATTAAATACCCATATTTTATTTTTAAAAATTATGTTATTTTTTCATTGTATGTTTTTGACCGTTCGAATAATTTTGAACAACGCATAATTTAAAGTTATATGAAAATATTATAATTCTGATCTATTTTGCTATAAAGTTTGAGTTATTTGAAATTTTTCTAATGAACGTGATTGTATTAATAATAAAATTAATATATTTCAGATATAAACAAAGAAATTTATTTTCTGTAACAAAAAGTGTAAAATTTTCTGTAGCGTTCTAATAATTTCGAGCAGCACTGTAACTATGATTTAAAAATACCAAATGCTGCAAAAAGTCATATAAAATACTATTCCGAATACTAAAAAAAGATTACATTTTAAAAGATACTTTTCCTGAGAATGTGTATTTTAGCAGTTCAGAAATAATTTATACAAAGTTGCTTCATTCTGAGATGTCTAGTAGTTTCACTTTTATGTACCACGTACATCTCATACATATATACCAGATGTCTGGAAAGCATACATGCAAAAGTAACTTTTCTAAAATTAAATTAGCGTTATAAATGAAATAAATTATATATGGAGAAAGAAGACGAAAGGTATCGAAGGTTTTAAATATGATGAAATCTTATATATTATTATTGTGTGAGGAAAGCATGAAAAAAAATAATAAATGTATAAAAACTCAGAGAATGGAAATTTTGATTTCCTTCTTTTTTAAAAAAAAATTCAAGTGAAAAAATTCGAAATGAAAGAGAAACAGCAACATTACTATTTCAATCTGAAGGAATGTTCTTTTTCATGGTTTCACGATAAAAAGATTGAATTTTTCTTCCTAAATACTTCTTTATATAACGTAAGTTATTTTTATATTACTTCCCTTTAGACGAAGTTATCTCAAAAGCGAGTTGAAAGCTGGTCTGGAATATTGCCCCCAAAAGGAATTTAAAACTTGAAAGAAAATAAATGAAAAAAGACCCCTCAGGAACTAATCGAACGTCACTCTATGACTATGAAAACAAACGTCAAAGACAATTATAGTAATACGACGACAAAACATAGTAGATCGTCATAACTATGTCAGATTTAGAGGACATTGTTATGACATAAGGCAAAAGCGACATATGACATATGGAATTATGGCATAAGGCAAAAGCGACATACGGCATATGGAATTATGGCATAAGGCAAAAGCGGATTGTATCATTGACAAATAAAGCATTGTTTCGTTTTAAACAGAAATTCAAACCATTTCACTTTATATATAGTAAATAAAATACAACGAAATTCTGAAATTACTCCCTAGGTTTAGAAAAAAATATATTATAGTAAATGCCTTTATCTCTTTCGTCCGTAACTCCTATTCTCCCATTTTTTCTGTAGAAAGAGGAGAAACATAAAAAAACCCACAGAACCGAAAAAACATTTCGAAATGAATAAATCAAAACATATAAAAATGCTTACAAGAAATGGATGTAGTGGATATATTTTGACTAACGCTAGAAGAGGATTTTAGATTTGTACATAAAATTCCGTTCTCCCATTAATTTTTTGTGAAACTACTTTATTTGGACATCGCCTCTTTATTTTTGACTGGAAACAGTTACGGTGGAATCACTTTACTTTTATCTTTTCATACATTTTCCATTCAATTATGTGCAATGCAAGTAAAAAATATCAATGGAGTTTTCCTTTGTCTATTAAGTTCTTGTTATTTTGAATAATAGTATGTTACTGTTTGGAATAAAATTGCAACTTTTCGATGACCGAGAAGAATTATGATGCTCTCATTAGCTAAAAATTTGTAATTCAGGATATTCTTTTCAGTAAATCTTGATTGAAATACTTTCATGGCAACCGTGCCATATTGTTTCAAACAAGTTATGGCAATGTAGGGTATACCGGGGCTAGTTGGGCCAGTCGCCATATATTTAATACTTTTCGGTATTTAACGCTGCCTTTCCAGACAAGTGTGTATTATCCCGCCTTCCTTCTTCCACATCAGCGTCATTGATAAGTAGTGTTCATTAAAGTTTCAGCCAGAATTTTCTAATTTTTGCTAAGCTGAGTAAATTTCCTCACTTATGAATAATCGTTTTTTTCTTTGCTTATAAATTGCAATTTCCATTTTCACAAATAATATTCAGAAAGAGAATTCTTTATTGCTACTTTAGGGCTTGTTTGCTTATCGAAATGCTTTCAGAATAAAATCCTACAAACATGAGAAACAAAAATGGCGATATGGGGCTAATTGGACCGTTTCGCATGGGGCACGTTGGCCCGCGCTGCTACACAGGGTTTATCAGGATGTGCGTTATAGAAATATCTCTGAATATGTGGAATGGAATGGTACCAGATTTATTATACAAAATACTTGTTATGAGAAACCATACGGACTCAATTTTGATTATAATTGCACAAGACTATTTGATGATGTCCATAAAAGCTGTATCTCAGTTTCTATTGAATAGAAATGCACAAAATTTGTATATAATACACATAATGCGGATAATAACACAACTACATTACTTAAATTAATAAAGCATACTAACATAGAAGAATGTTTTGTGATAGTCACTTCATGTTAGTAGTGGCTTAACTTGCCCCGCATTCGGGGCAGATTGGGCCAAGAGACTTGGTGTCAGTTTGAGGTATTGAATTAATACTGATATTTAATATATTCAAATTTTACTATGGCAAATTATTTATAAAGGTTCACTAATAGTGATAGCTTAAAAGATTTTTAAAAATTTTGAATTCC
>BGPR01023284.1:0-24392 GCA_013235015.1 Araneus ventricosus | reverse complement strand
AATTTTTCATCGCAAAACCGCGTATAGTCTTCGGCTTAGATGATGAAAAATGAATTTGGCTCATTTCTGATATTCTTTTCATAGTTGAAAGCTATATAATTTTTTTAAAAGAGAAATATTTTGCTTTATTGTCGTATATTTACCCACATGGTAATTAGGCCCAAATCTTGTCCCGTACAGATGAGTGATTTTGGATTAAAACAGGCTTTCATTCAATCTTGAACGTTACGTAATGTGAGGAGTATATGATAAAAATGTTTTTTTTTTATTTCATTGCTAAAGAGCTTTAGCTTTATCGTATATTGTAATAAAACCAAAACAGCCAATCAAGTTTGCTCTCGTGAAATGATTGGAGGACTGAAAGAGCGCAGCTGTGGGTACAGTTGAATGAGTATAGAACGAGGGTGGCTAACATGCGGGGTTCTATAGAATAAATAATCTTTTGAGGGCCAACGGTAGGCGTCACATTGAGTGGGACCGTATATTTAGTAATTTTCTGTATAAATAATTATAGCTGAATGTAATGTTCCTGCATGATAGATTGGGGAGGTAATAAAAAAATTAATTTTATACGTGTAGAAAGTAACTTGATGGGTTGGCTCCCTTTTATTTTCCTAAAACCCCAAGTTAAAATCTAGAAAAGAGATTTCGCCAATCTTTTTTAAACTTTCTAATGGGATAGGCCACTTTGCCTTTGGACACCAATTTCAATAGAAGCAACCAAGAAGGGCTTTTTTTGGGGGGGGGAGGGATCTCTATCGAATTTGCAGGAAAATTTAGGCATTAGAAGCAATATGTAAAATTTATTGAATTCAAAAAATTAGATATAGCAGCTTTCTTGACGATGATTTCAAAGCTATGCGTAGAGGGAAATTGCTGTCATAAGTTTTATTGATTTATTTCGAGGAAGAGAAACCAAATTGACATACCAATCTATTGAAAAATATTCATGACAAAGCTTTTTTTTTGCGACAGGCACTATAAAACACAGTACACAAAAATTGGAAGTGTTCTTCCTCCACTGTCACGCATACTTCTGCAGAAGCGAGTCCCTTATTAACTGTAGTCAAAATAATTGTGTCTGTGTGTTTTACAACCATACGTTCTCTGTCGCCATCAATAAAAAAATGAAAAGTATCCAAAATTATTTTTCGCACTTTACTTTTACTTTTAAAAATTATTTTTACACTGTTGTTTCTTGATTTCGTAGTTTTCATGTTTTTCCGCGATAACAATCTCGGAAATTATTCGAATAAAACATTGGTAATGTTCAATATTATCGATTTGATTGCCCATCTATTTTTCTCTGATTTTACCATTCTCTTAAAAACTCAGTTTTAATTACAGCCACGAAGATGGACTCGTAGTTGAACGAATTTTATTTTCTCAATGGACCGAGAGCGATGTTTGACTAAAAATGAATATAATATTTCCGTTGAATGTGAATGAAAATGTGTAGGCATATAAATTAATCTTTAAAAATATTTTCTTGGACGTGAGAGAGAACACCCGTGTAAAGTAAAGGAAATCGAGTGTGTTGTTCGAAACAGCATCTCTTTCCGCTGATGCTTTTTCCATAATTAGATATAGATCTAAAATTTTACCGTAATGTCCATATCCCGAATTTGATTGATGTAGGGTCATTGCATTTTTGATTCATCCTATTCATAAACATACAGACAGGCAGACAAACGCTACTCGTTCATGGATTTACTACAAGATGTGATAAAGATGCCTATTTTTAGTTTAAAAATCGTACACTAAATTTCACTCCGCTGACTTATTTTGACTTATCGTGTCCACGGACACGTGGCCATGGATCCGATAATTCATTAGATACTCGAGATCGGTTTTTTTTTCCGACGATTACGACGATCTCCCCATGTAAACTTTTTATACGAGAAAGTTAATAACGATCCATAGCATATTTAAGAACGTTTAAATTGATATACTTCGTTATAATTTTCAAGAATTTTTATACTTCATTTCAAAATATTATAAGATTTTTGCCCTTTAATGACTAACTGTCCTCTTCATATCGATAGACATGAATTAAAAGCTATGAAACAATACATAATACAGATGATACATCTAAAACATACTATAACTCCGAAATTCGACCAAATCGACGATCCAGCAAGGTCCTATTGATATTCTTTACTAGCAGTATACGCACGGCGTTGCCCGTGGAATAAGAACTTAAACAAAATGAAAAGAAAAAAGAAAACCGCCCACAATGACACGAAAAAGTTTTGAAAACAAAATCAAAACGGAAGATACACATTATTGATTTGGCCGCTTCGCGATAATGACATTTGAGCTGTAGGAAAACAGTACCGAGTACGTTAATCCAAAACAGTATTTAAAAATTGCAACGTGAAAATCATTATTAGGCAGCAAGCAAAATATGGGAATCAAAGAACCATGTTAAGACACTGCGGTAGATAATAATCGAAGTCATTCAGCTAAAGGTTATGATGTCTTCTGTGCTCTCCGTCGCCAGCCAATGAAATTGCAACAATGCATGCTGAGAACGTTTACTTGCTTCGCAGAAAGTCTCGTGGAGAAAGCCAACACCACCTAAATTCAACACAAAAAACTCTTTGAACTGACCAGGGAACAATTGATTAAAAAACGGAAAAGGGTATTTTAAACGTTCTTGTTTTGAATCCGACATAAACGTCCCAGTTAGAAGCTGAAAAAAATTGGAAATTATAGCGTTATTAGAACATCGGAAGTGAGAATTTTAATAAATCCGAATGAAACATAAAAGCGACTATTTTTCAAAAATTTCTCAAAATTCAGCAAAGTGAGTTAGACTTTCGAAACAAACTTCATTAGAACTGAAATCGTTTACTCTTTCCGATGGTGCATCTATTTTCTTCTTACAATCATCAGAAACGATGTAATGAGAAAATATATATACCGAAAATGACCCAAAACAACACAAAACATTAAATAATAAATTTTCTCGATTAAATTTTAAAATTAGGGATTCGAGGTGCATTGAGTCACCATCACAACTACCCGTGTGCCAAATTTCATGGCTGTAAGTGCGATAGATTCGTCTGGACATCGCACGCAGGCACACACACACACAAACATTGCCTTTTATAAGTATAGATAGACAATAATTTATTGCTTCTCAACTGTTTTCACCCGCAATCTCCTCTCAAAGGAAATAGCTTTTTCGAAACCATTTTTGTCCAAACATTTTTTTACGATCCTGTCGTAGAATGGAAAACAGGAAAAGGAAGTAATAATTAAAGTTAACTAAAGTAAGACTTGATTTAAAATACTTATTCAGAGAATTTTAATAAAATTTATTAATTTAAGATGATTTTTTAATTATTTTCCCTTAAAGTTGTCGAAGAATTTGAAACATTAACACTAAGTGAGAGTTTCCACGCGACCCACGATTCAAGAATACCTGCTACAGAAGAAAAACTTACGC
This sequence comes from Araneus ventricosus, assembly GCA_013235015.1. Classification (NCBI taxonomy): domain Eukaryota; kingdom Metazoa; phylum Arthropoda; class Arachnida; order Araneae; family Araneidae; genus Araneus; species Araneus ventricosus. The sequence continues at coordinate 20,938 of BGPR01023284.1, read as the reverse complement.
TCATCATTGACAGCAGCAATTATTTTCCTTACTTTTCTTGAAATAAGTGTTTCTCGTTTTGTAGAAACGCAAATTTATCGTAAATATTTTAAAGTTTATATCCGCTGATTCAGTTATATCTGAAACATAACTAGCAACTTTTAAAGGATATGAGCCTTCTTAGATATTTTTCTTTCGATTCCCTTCTAGGTAGATTCCTTATAGGAACTCTACTTATTGAGATGATTCTCATGACACGAGTTAGGGGAAATTTCTGCAGATCTTCACCGATCATGACCCCTAGAACTCAAAACCACCCTTCGTTCAAAAGTTTATACATATATATGAATCAAAACAAGAAACAAATAACAAAAATAAGAAAATAAAGAAGACTGTGTGTGTGTGTGTCATTATATAAAAAATATCACATATTAATATTCAAAACGAAATAAACAAACATATCTGTAATGCAATGCAAAAACTTAAATTTTTAATTAAACTAAATCTGAAATATTATCTAATAAATAAAGACACTAAATATATAATATGAGCATATGGAAAATTTAAACATATCTATGAACTTAGTTACAATCAATACAATTGAAAAAGGCAATTCAAAAATTTTGAGTTTTCAACAATTAAAATGGTAGCTTGGCTTTGGTCAAGCTTCATATTATTTATATTATAGATAACTGGAGTAATTTTCATTTGATTTTAACCTACGTGGGATATGCCGTGAGGATAGTGAAAATATCGGCCGAGTTCGTAGATGGACTATTCAGTTCAAAAGGGGTGGAAATAGTGGGGGGTTGAATTTTTCATTTCTCCATAATTCCTTTCCAATTGAAGACGGAAAGAAAATTCAAATTAGGCAAATTATCGCCTTATCATAACGAAAAATTTTTATATTTAAAGTGTTTTGATTGCTGCAGTTGCTTAGAAGTTATGAGCTGAAATGTGATTCCCCCTTAAATTTGAATTGTCTTTTAACCCATGCATGTTACACCTTGTTTGAAAGCTCTTTTCATTTGCAGTCTCTTCCAGCCTCTTTCATTCTTGCAGCTCCAGGAAAATAGAGGTTGAAATATTCTTTTCCTTATCTCCAAACAAAAGGAATCTACCTTTGCCTTCCGGCTTGCCGACTGGGATTTTTTTTTTCTGCTTCCTCCTCCCCCGCGCCAAAGAAACATCGTCGCATTTGCTTATGTACTGCGTATTTATATAGTTAAGTTACCAAATTAAGCATTAATGAATAATAAAGGAAAATAAACCAATTTCAGTGCAATTTTGGAACGAAAGTTAATGTTTATTTTTAATAATTCATTTATTTAATATTGTATTTACACGTAAAGACAGTGAATGATGTGCAAGGGTTTAAACGGAGTCCGAGAGCTCGAAGGTTCTTAACCTCCGAGCATTACTTCAGCTAAAAGGTTACAATTAACAACTTTATGACTTGAATTGTCCTACGACATTTTCTATCAGTTGCAAGAAGAGCTATTTAAAGATTAGTATGATTACAGAATTGCCGGAGTATTAATATTTGTCATAAGTATTAATAATATTGAGTAAAAGGCCCAATAATTATTGCACGCCTTTCGAATGTTTTTCATTGAAAATGTACTGTGGAATTCCTCCCTGGATAGCTAATTCTATAATCCGAACTCTCTTAATTTTAGTTTTTCTCCTTGCATGTAGATTCTTTTACAGCTTATGGGAGTATTCATTTCTCATCATACGTTTATGAAAGTGAATTAAAATCCAGGTTTCTACTGTGACCTAATAAAATTCGATAGTGTGCAATTACAGTAATAAGCATTTATTGATACATATGTTTTAGAGTTGAAATTAAATTCATGTCTCACATAGCTAAATGAATATTTTCGGAGCTGTCCTGACCAAGATAGTTATACAAAAATCCGATAATTATATAAGCAAAGCATTAAGCAAGAGTGAGAGAAGATAGGCAGCTCAGGGGGGTGATAATTGGACAGGGCGCGGAATTTAACAGCCTTGATGATAAAAGATATTCATGAAAAGAAAAATAAATCATAAAGAACGAAGAAATTATCATAACAATTTATAAAAACATAAAAATGAAATTATTATTTTGAGTCAATCGTAGTTTTCAATGGGGTGGGCGAAATTTTTTCTTTGCATCCTGTGAAAATGGGTTTATTGACGGCTTTGGTGATAAGAATACTAAATTGTCACTTTTATATTTCTTGGTCATTATTAATGAATTTTTAAAATTGCTATCCTTGCAGAAAAATTCACTTAAGGAAACACCAGGCTTAACGTGAGATTCAAAGGTTTCCTGAAGATAGTAGGCGAACTAAGAGGTCTTATCAACTTATTCACTATCTTCTAAGCTTGTTATTATTCAGCCTTTCTAATAAAAAGGATTATGCTCTGCGATTGACACTTAATTGACAAGGATCAAGCGAAGCAACATCTGTTCGAGAAGGGCAATGCAGGAAAGAATGCTCTTTCTTTTACATCTTTAGAACTACTTTGGAAGGAAAGCTATGAAATGAATTTGCTTGTCAGCTAATCCCTGGATTAATACTAAACCCCACTTAATCCCACTTATGAAGGGTAAGAATTTCATATAGCGTGGGAATGTTACGCAGTGAAATCACTCTTGGGCTCGAGAAAAGAATTCTGGGCCTGTGGTAGCCTCGGGAAGGGTCGAAATTCGAGACCTCATGCAATGAAGATCAGCTAAATCTGCTGCCTTGGAACAAGCGTCCTCACTTTGGTGTAGCGTGAGAATTTGGAGATGAAGGCACGGGGGTTCAAGTGTCATTCGGTTATAGATCAAAATGGACGTAACTAAACTTAACGAAGTTGAATTGAGAAAAATTATAAATATTCAATATTCATCAAAACAATGTAAAACTCAATAAAAATCAAGATTAAAATATCCTTTTCCTCTACGGAGAATTTTTAGAACATTGGTAAAAATGTTGTCATGTTGAGATGCATTTATGCAATAAAATTATCTATCAAAACATTAATGGTAACTTCACGAAATCTTGCAGCTTAATGGCATCTCCCAGTTAGCAATGAAAGAGAAAGAGATTCGAGCCTCTTTTGCGTTGATTTCATTTGGCTTGATTTCATCAGCCGTTTTATCTGCGCGTAAAAATCTTAACATCACACAGTTAACAAAAAAGGCCAGTCTGTAAACATTATCATATTAAAAAAAATCCATATCTTAAAACATAGATAGTAATGAGCTGAAAAATCAAATGTTTACTTTTGTTTAATCGCACGAGAGCTATTCAAATATTCACAATCTTGTTGCACCCGATAATATAAAGGATAAGTATTGTTAAAATATTGCTTTCAAAACTAATTTTGAAAAATTATTAAAATTTAAGAAAAATTGCACGAAAATAAATTTGAATCACTAAAAAGTTAATTTTTTTAATTTTATAGTGGAGCAAAAATGTTTTTGTGCAAATATATGCTCCAAAATTATTCAGGGAAAACCTTGAAATTTCGTGTAATTTTTAATAAATTTAAAATCTAATTAAAGTTTTGCGAAAATCTTACGTAATGAGCAACTGTCGGAATTTTACTCTAATTCCGTGGCGCCACGGAGACTAGTGTTTAATGTTTTGCTTTTCTCGAAAGCGCGGGCAAATGATTTTTTTCTGGCTAATTTCTACAGGGGTAAGTTCTTTTTGATTTTTACCTTATGAAAGCTTATTAATTAAGCTGGATGGCTAATATTTTGTTGCTCTTATTAGCGTATTTAATGTTTTTTCCTTTTTCTTTTGACGTTTGTGCTTGTGGATTTGCTCCTGGTTGCTTTTTTTGGGTAGTCCGGGCTATGAGAAGCTTTGTCTTGGCCTAAAGGCCTGCTTCTACAGAAAATTCCCTAAATATCCTTTTGAATCCATTTCGAATAGTTTCTAGCCCTTGAGAAAGTGAACTAGAATGGATTCCTTGTTTTTTGTTGTCTGCTTTTCGTTTACTTCAAATTACTATTGGATTGCTGGTATTCCTTTTTAAATTGTGGCTTTATTGGTATATCTGTCTTTTGTTATTACTTGATTTCTTCATTCTGATGTTTTCTGCAACAACGTAAAAAATTATTACCGGAAAAAAAAATTTATGCCAGCTTAAATTCAAATTTAGTTTAGTTAGATAAACGTTCCATTTTTCAGCAGCACGAGGGACATTTTTGAGCGGATCTCTGCATTTTTAAACATAGACAGATTAAAAAGTCTACGCCAGTATTCCGTTACCCAAACCTTTCAAGCCGCAACATCAGGAGGACCTTCTAGGGTAGATGTGACGTGTCCCTATAAAATGATATCAGTTTTAGTGGTGCTCTAGTTTTCTCTAATTTACACTATTGTTTAAATTTATTTTAATTATAATCACGATAACTTGCCCTAACTAATGTATTTAATTTATGGCAAAGCGCTTGCGAATAAATGCAAAAAAAAAAATCAATATTCTAAGCCATATTGCAGCTAAACACAGAGAAGGACCAACTAAAGGTATAGACTCTAGTAACCTTCATGTTTCAGGATTTGCTCCTCTAAATTTTTAGATATCTTATTGCACGGTAGTGGGGAAAAATAAATTTAAAAAAAACACTAAGCGTTCTTTTAGCACCTTTCATCGTACTTTCGAATATAAGATATTGATTGGAAAGAAAATTATGGTCCTCTTAAAGACTGCATGGAAGCCGGAGGGCTCCAGGTTCGAAACCCGATTCCACTAAAGACGCGTTGTGTATTGGGCCTGTTGCACGTTAAATCATACGTAGGGGATCAAACGTCCTCCCGCTGGTGTGGTGCGGAAGTTCGAAGAGGGGGTGCCAGCTCAGGTGTCGTCCTCGTCATCTGACCGCGGTTCAAAATGACAAGGTCCGTCCCAAAATCGCTCTCGTGTTGGTTCAAAACGGGAAGCTAATATAACTAAACTGTACTCAAAGACTACATGACTAAAAGTTTCTTAAGCGATCGTCTACACATTGAATTCCCTTTTCACACAAAGAGAGTGCTTAACTCCATACACTAAAAATAATCAAGAACTGTTTACGAATAGCAACATATCAAACAAGATTGTCAGACATAGCTTATATTAGGGATTGAGTATGAACTAAGTAACAGTTTAGATGTTTCCGAGTTAATTAGATAATTCTCTGAACTAAAATATGGTAAAAAAAATTCGTTTGAATTTATAATCCTGTAAACTGTTCTTTAAAATGAAGTATTTTAAATGAAAAGTTATTATAGATATTTGTGTCAATTACTGAGTTACACTGTATTTTGGACGTTCGTTAAAAAAATATTAAAATACTTAATTTTTTAGAATGCTTACACTGTAGTTCCATAGGCGCGCAATTTTTTACTTTTGCACGGAGCGGTTCAAAGGCTAAATCCGACCCTGCAAGTAAGCCTTTATCTGCCTGGGAATCGGTCCTTTTCAGTTGATGAATCACTAAAAATATCCATCGTTCAGGTGGGTCTGGAGAAAAGAAAACCAACAGATGTTAACTAAGAATGTATGCGGAACTGTCAAACTGGGTAGAGAAGGCGTCATGGTGTGAAGCTGTATGAGTGCTGCTGGTGTCAGCAATTTACTTACAGCACGCACTTGTCATGTTGGATTTAAGAGAAAAGAAACCTCCATTTGATTAGAGCGATTGTATACAGAAAGATTAAAGTCTTACTTTAAAAATCCTTTAGATAAAATTTTCAAAACGGATTATTTCGGATTTAATCATTTCCGAACAAGAACTTTTATTTTTAGAACTTCCCCCTCTTTCCTTATCTCCGATTGCAAAGTATTTCAATTCTCCCATACAGAATCTCTACTATTGGTCGAGCTGTTCCGCTTGAAAAGAATGATCGACAACCGTGTATTTTAATCCTTTAGCAAGAAAATTGGCTTATTGGAATAGCGATATTAAAATAATATCCATTCTGCCAACACAGCTGCCTGATTTATGGAAACCCATCTGATCATCTGTAGTTCTTCATTCGAAGTTGTTTCTACACGAAAGCCAGACTCATTGTAATATCCTCTGTAAAAAGGAAATAAATATGTATATTTTCTCGTTTAATAAAGCTTTGTTTACAGCTTTATTAAACGAGAAAAATATGTATATAAATATATTTTTAAGATACATATTTAATAAATATGTATCTTTTCTCGTTACATAACAGCTTTGTTTAAACGGAATGAGTTTCATTTACAAATGAAGTAATTGAAGGATAAACTAAAGATGTGACTTCGCAAAAGAAAAAAAATTCCCTGAAGTTATGGCGATGTAACTAAAATCTTATTTAGCTCGTATTCCAAGTATTTACGAAACAGCGAGAGGGAGGAAAACAAAATCGAAAATTTATCTGAAAGACTTCCAAGTTATTTGCATAACAACGGACAACACAGTTTTTCACGCTAAAGAGGTGTATTCATGAAAAAATTAGAAATCTTGACATAATAACAATTTTTCGTATGAGAAAGGGAACAAATGCCACGTTTGACTTTCCTCCCAATAGTTCTAAGAAACGTAAAATCCAAGGGCACTGTAGCTAAGACCACGTCACGCTTATAGTAGCAGCATTCCCAATCTGTTACTAATTCTCTGTTAAATGAACATCCCGTTTTGAAGCTACTACATAAGAAATTCTGTCGATGAGCTTCGAAATGGAATCAATTCACATGACGTCATAATCAGCAAAAAAAAAGATATTGTTCATGTCACATAACATCTAATAGTTTTTTGTTTCATGCTGAAATGTGATATCGTTTTCCCTAATGCAAGATGTGCAATACATTCCAGATCAAATTGGGCAGGACATATAGTATATATGGTATCATGTATGGCAGTGTGTATATCATACGAACATGATTTTTGTCCACTTTGGCAAATGTTTGACTGTAATACAAGTTTAAGACATGAGAATTGCAATAGGGCTCTAATAGGTAATCTGCCTTTTTACTGAGAGGTAATAATACAGGGTGTCCGAGAAATATCTTTATTATTCTAAACATTAATAAAAAAATACGAAAAGGTAAAATAAAATGCTGTTTGGAGCAAAAGAATAAAGAAACCTCACAGTTTTGTTTTGTTTTTTCCAATTCCTACTATTAGTTCACACTCTCCCTATATATATTTATATATCTTGTTCAAATTTTCAATCGTTAATAAAATACTTTTTATTCATCCACTCAAGTTCAAATACATTTTTTTAAAACTTGTAGTGGATGACACTTGATGTTAATACAGTTTTTTCAAATATTAATTCATTGATTAAATTGAATTAATTAATTGCCACTTTTAGTTCTCTGAATGAGCTGTTAGACAATTTAAGTACTTGACGTTTCCAGCTCTACTGTTTCATCTGAATTTGAAGAGAATCGAATACATAGAGTAGACGGATATAATGTCCACGATTATAAGAATCTAATTTCAATCATTATACACCTAAGAGACTTGTTTGCTAAAATAATATTTCCGATAATGAAAGTTCTGATTATTTGAAACCTCAGACTTCCATGGATGAGAATACTGCTTAATTACCTCAAAACTTACGTATTATTTTGTGAATTTTTAATGCTGCTCCAACACCCAATTTGCTTACTTTTTCTTATTCAACGTGTTGAAAATATGTAGTTTTATATTCACACAATTTTGCTGATCATTATTACGCCTGTTATGGACAACTAATACTAGAACGAAGTAAATCGGAAGAAAAAATTTAAAATTTAGAACAAAAGTTTTCTTTTCCTAAAATATATTTTTTAATGAATCATTAATTCAAAAGTAAAAAAGCAAAAATATTTACGCTCTTCAATTGCTTTGAGGTTTATTATCTCCAAAATTTACATATTATTTTGTGATCTTTGTATGTGTGTGCTATTTTAACATCCAATTTGCTTGATTTTTCTTGTTCAATCTGTGATGAAAATATATAGAGTTTTATAGTTATACAATTTTGCCAATTCATTATTGTGCATATGCATTTGATCTACCACTAGTAATTGCAGAACGTTGCGTTGATGCAGAAAGAAACATGCACTTAACACATTACGACTAAGCAAAAAAGTTTTTACACTTGTCAATGGAAGAACATGTTAAGTGTAAAATATTATTAAATTTCTCTATGATTAAAAGATCTATGGCCGTGTCAATAAACATAAGAAAAATTTGAATGTTTTTTCGTCTCTAAAATACCGGAACAAAAAATGATTTGAAAAACAAAAAAATGTAACCTCTAAACTTTAAAGATCGTTTTTTCAAAGTCGCTTGATTGTAATTTAACATGTTCATCCACTCAGCTCTTGAATTCCTTTATATTTCAATTCATGACAGGGAAGAGACAGGCATTGATTGAAAATGGATTGGCCATTGGAATTTCATAAAGACATTTTGTGAGTGACGGCTTTAAGAAAACCCTTTGCACTTTCCAGTTTGGATTATAGCAGTCTTCGTTTTTCTAACGGGCAGGTGGGCTACGAGTAGAAGGCGAAGGTTCGTGGGAAAGAATTTCCCCTCCAATGATCTGTATTAGGATAATTCCTAATGGACGTCATCTATCAACAGACGATACGACATGTGAATCTAGGGTGAGAAAAATGGAATGCCACTGTCAAAATGGATGGACCACTGGACGTATGGTATGGATGTCAAATAGGGGTACTGACCATTTTTCAGTCCATTTTAGAATAATGAAAAATGTAGCGTTGCTGAGTGGAAGACTGCTTTTTGAACAGTATGAGGGACTTTTCCGTACATATACGTTTCCGTACAATTCATAAAACTGTCCATCAACATTCTTTCGACAGGCGATTTTGCAACTGATAAGATAAAGTTTTGGTAGTGGTTGCAAGACTTGAAACATTTATCTTCAATCGTGACATTTGAAAATCATGGGATGATATTTTTTCTCATATATAATACCAGCAGGATGACAGGCGTTGCTCGGTCTTTTTAGCATCAAAACTTTACGGGAACGGATCTATGTTATATAAAAACATGCTATTTATATAAGACTGAAAAATAGGAATTCAATGGAAATTGAAATTTATGCCAAAATGCTTTACCTTTTCCAACGTCTTCTTCTGAAATAAATCATTTTAATATTAAGTATTTTGGCCTTAATTTCTGCGCATGGTTAAATTTAAGAGTAAAAATTTATAGTTAGGTTATATTGTAATCGCATTAAATATTGGAATTTTGTTTTTTGAGTTATTATTCGTGAAAAATAAAATATCTTGGAAAAGAAACTAATTGTCCCAAAAACAATATCAAGACAATTATTTTTAAAAAATCAATTAAATAAGATGCCAGCATTTTTCCAAATGTTGAATTTTGCAAGCAATTAAAGTTTTTTTTTAATTTTTTCTTAGTCGAAATGTCTAAAAGGAAAGAAACACGAATTTTAACAACTGCGACTTGTTAAATGATGTAGAATGAGTAGCAAGAGGGAGAAATATATAAATATTTCACCTAAATGATCATTTTCTGCATTGAAAGTCTGTGGAAGCTATTTGATAAATTCAAGTTTAATTTTCTTCTAGATGCATCATTGAATGGTAAACAAAATATATTGCTAGCAGCAAAAAATTCTAACCAAAAATTTGAATTGTACAATAATGCACGTACGTAGTGTATGTTTATTATAAATTAGAAAAAATTATTTAAAATAATTTATTGAGTTTGAGGAAGTGAAAAAAGTTAAGACTTCAGAAGAAAAAGAAGGTACAATTTTTATTTATGCTCGATAAATCAAAATTACAGTAATTAAAAATAGAATAAACTGTATTTTTTGGGTTTTTTTACTTTGTTTTAATATTTAGTTCGATCTTTAAGTATTTTATTCTTAAATATTTTAAGTAAAAAATTTTATATTTAAATAAGTTCCTTGTTTGATGAATTTTTATAAGGCATTATTACAGAAAGTTATAAAGTAAGTTTTTATAAGGCATATAATTTTTAAGTCCCCTTTTGGGACTAAAAATGATGACCCCACACGAGGGCTATTTTGGGACAGACCTCGTAATTTTGAACAGCGATAAGTTGACGAGGACGACACCTGAGCTGGCGCCCCGTCTCCAAACTTCCACGCCACACCAACGGATTTATTGAAACTCACCATAAATCAGACGAAAGAAACATACTTTAACAGTGTACATTCCCTGCAGATTTTCAAAAGATAAGATCTGATGAATTTTTGCGCGAAAGTTAATCCTTTACTTTCCATATTTCAGCTACTATGCAATTATTTTCAACTTCATAACAACTGAATTTAGATTATCGGTTCCTTTATTAAAAGAAATTAATTTATAGGGTTATGTTATTGCACGAGAAATCATCAAATTAGGAAAGCTTAGAAACAAAACCTTTTCTTCTCATAAGTGAAAAAAGTTATGTTTAAGTGATTGAACATTTGCTTTTGTATTAGTAAGTTACTTTTAATCATAAATCACGAAACTTTAAGACTTTAATAGTTTTGTGACAGAAATATGTGACCATGTTTATTAACATAAAATAAATCATTTCACACCGATACAAAATATATTAAGTTGTATAAAAAAAACATGCATGGCACTGCTTTGTAACTGCTATACTTTTTCCTTTAAACTGGCAAGAAATTATTTTTTAATCACTAATTTCGTAGGAGTATTTAAAAAATGTAAGGTTATAATTTACAATTCATAAAAAAATAATTTAAATTCCTTCTTGCATCAAATTTCAGTATTAAAATAGGTTTCAAAATGACTTCATACTGAATATGTTAAAGGTACTTGGAAATGAAGTGTAAAGATGTCACTTAAAATGGAATTTTTACACTTTATGAGCCATTACAGTTTAGCGTGTTTTCAATTATTAAAATCTGAGCTGTTGGTGATAGCAATAATAGGCAGTGGCGGTTTTTCGCACAGGCGCTCGCCTCGTGCCCAGGGACTCAGAAGGGCCTCAAAATATATTCGGCATACATCGCAGTACTAAGCTGACGGCGAATTCACGACGTTGGGTTGGGAAATGGCCTCGAAATAATTTTGCTTAATCTTTAATTAATTAATATTTCAAAATGGCACTCTGTGGTGCATCTGCCCACTTCTTAAGTATATCTGTGCGAAAATTGATAGATCTAGGTTTGAGAGTCTGTCATGTAGAGCACCGGCAAACACACGCATATGCTTTTATTACTAGTAGAGATCTTCACTCTTTCAGCTTACCAAAAATTCCATGAATTCATAATTAAATTATAGTTAGTTTATAAAACGAAATTAATGTTGTTAAAATGATGGCCTAACCAGCTAATATTTAAAGAGCATATATTTTTTTATGAAAAATATAAAGCTTTTATTTTTTGTTTCAATCTTTTATTCACATTCACTAACATGATTTGAAATTATTTATTTTTGTATTTTCATAAAAAATTAAGAAGAAAACTATGTACATTAAGAATTTCTATACCTTCAGGCTGTTCAAACATAATTCATTAATATGTTAAATAATTCTCTCAGAAATATTTAAGAGACTCTGAAACATCAATCACTATTACGTCCAGAGAAACTTTTTTCGGTCTACTCTCCAAACATATTTGCCAAGAGCCAGAAGTTCTAGCAAACCTACACTAACCCCTACCTAACCTCTATTGTGGGATGATCCTCTTTAGAAATAATATTAACTGCATTTCCCATAAGGGGCCATCTACTTCTCACTTTTTTCTTTTCATTTTGTTAAAGGCAACGCGCGTACTGCTAGTAAAAAATAAAATACACATTTACACTGATATAATGCGCTTATATATAGGATTATATCAGTACTGCAGAATGTATTAAATAATTAACTTATCAATAAAAACAAGTTTAATAATTATTAGTGACTCTTTTTGACGGTCTTCTCACGAGATATGGTGGACGTAAGACAGAGCAATAGAGTTCAGGTTTTCTAAATGCAGCGGATCGGTGTATCAATAAATTTACTTATTCTTAATTTGTAAAGGTTCCTAATTATATCGTACTGTAGCTTTAACGTCAAAATACTAAAAATACATTATTATTGTATACATTGTTATCGTATGGGGGAAGCGCGATGAAAATTATGATTAAAAACCGGGTCGCAAATACTGAGAGGCTGAGAAACACTGATTTAGGGCGATATCATTCTGTATTTATGGATCTGAAGACTTTCATGCCGAAATTCATGAAAAAGTTGTACAAAACATTACAACTAGATGGGATTTATTCAAAGATTTTGCAATTTGAAAGGAATCTGTTGTCTACAAAGAATATGAAATCTACTATGGTTTTATGGTTTTTTCCACGGATCTTCATGCAGTATTTAAAACTGAAAAAAAAGTAGTGGCTGAGAGCCTCGAAGCAGCGAGGTGGCAAGGGCAGTGCTGAGCAAGTAAATTTAAAAATTAATAAAAATTATAAAATATACTTTCATTTCTTAAAAAAATGCATAACTTTTGTCTTGTTTATCAAGTATTTTAATATAACAAATATTTTTAAAGATTCATTATATTTTGAAATATATTGATAAAATGGACATGGTCATTTAAAATTAGGAATTCTAGATTTCAATTATTCAAAACTCATCAACCGTTTATTCAAAATTTTAAAAAAGTGTTATATGTATTCGAGCTAATTTAATCTTGAATTTGAAAATCTGAATATGTACTGAAAATTAGATGTTGCCATTTGAAAAAATTGAATTTGTTTAAATTTAAATATGAATGCGATCCCTTGCATGAAAGAATAATATACACTTATAGAGGACACGTTTCTACGGCGACAGACATTTACAGTTTTATTGTGCGATAATTAGTGTCGGAATGAAGAGCAGCGCTCGGATACTTTTCTGACGGACTGTACAAAAAAGTCTTCGGTGTTCTCTCTACTGAGAACTCTGTGCCTAAATTCTAGTGCAAGTAAAAGGTGTAACAATTTTATTAGAGTTATGCAAATTAATACAGAGGAAATTGGCTAATTCGAAGACCACAATAAATATACGATTTATCCGAAAATGTTAATTAAGAAAAACTGGATTTAAAAGTGAGTACAGCAGAGAATAACAATTTTTAAACGAGAAATGGCAGTAAAGATTTATCTTTAATATTTAATAGTTTTAAAAAACATAATATAATTGATGAAACATAGCACGAAATTTTTATCAATAAATTATATTTATAATTTAAAAAAGTATTGAATTCAAATGTAATTTCAATAAATAAGGAATTAACCTTAATAAATTAACAGTATACAGCACTTTGAATGCAACCATTGTATAATAAAACCTACAACTAAACAGTACATTTTGCATCTAACGTGTTCAAAGTTTTTAAAAAAGTAATTTTTTTGCGGGGGGGTTGGTTTTTTGATTGACTACAATGAAAGACAGTAAAATCCTCGATGAATTTAATTGGCATGTACAAAATTACGATAACTGAGGACACACAAAACATGAACTATGCAGCTAATGAAAGCAGTTCAGAAATAAAATAATTGCATGCAATTTTATTTTCGAATCGACCAAAAGATGTCTAATTATAGACGACATATTAACATCATATACAATGGCGGATTTTTAAAATATGAGGCCACAGGCGCAAAATTCTTTTGAGGCGCCTCCTAGGAAAACTGTACTGAGGAGGAAAAACGTAACTTAAAATAAACTTATTTGCAATTTTCATTTTACTCCTCTGCTTATCTTCTAATATTTGCTATTTAATTTGAAGCCAATTCTTATACTGTTATTTACCGAATCTCTAACACGTACAAACTAAAATAATAATACGTGCATTTTTCCTCATTTTTACTGTTGGCAAAGTGCATATTAGGGTGGAGCAAAAGAAATCAAATTTATATTTTAGAGACGTTATAGCGCGGAAAGTTGCGATTGCTGCATACTTAAATAACAAAAAAAGAATTATTCAAATCTGATAATATCTTCCGATGGCGTAAATCGTCTAAATATTCGAAAAAATAGAGAATTTGGCTGTTTCTTAGGAATTTTTTTAAAGTTTTACCCCCGTATTTTTTTTAATGCTATAGTGCAAAAAATTTTCAACGGCTACTGCTACATAAGAAAAAAAATTCTCTATCTAGAGAATATCTTCTTAAAAGTTAGAAAAACAATGCAATATTTTGACAATGTTAGTGAATTTTTAGAAAATAACTACTATTTATTTTAATGCCCCATTGTTTTCATCACTGTGACGGTTTACAACATCATACCACCTAAAAAAACCGTCAGTTGACCTAGAACCACTTTGGTGGAAAAGAGTTAAGAACAACAACAATTCTAGGGCGAAAATCAGAAAACTCATCCACTTCATCGCGGAAAACGAAACACTCTTATTTCCAAAAGATGGCGACAACAACTAGCCACAGACCCAATTAACCCTATGTACTCATATTCTCTCTTCTTCCATACACAGGGCACGACCCTCTCAAATTCAACAACACAAAGACCTGAAAGACTGAACTTAAGAAAATATTATATTCTTTTGTTCTAAATGTCCTGTTTTTTGTATCTTTATATAGAAGTTTTTTTTTTTTTTTTTTTTTTGCTCTGCTCTGGCTTTTTCAATAAAGTTTCACGCATACCCAACCATCCGACAGGGAGCCGTCCGGGCTCCGAGTTTGGGGGTATGCTGTGGTGTTAAGATTGGACCGGGTCACGATTTAACATGACATTTGGACAGTTGCCACTACAGTAAAATCTACTGTGATCGAAATATTGTGAGTGTCTAGAAATAACACATAGCAAAAGAATGCAAATCTTGTTCACAAGTTCTGCGATTAAATTAGTTTCGATATTTTTTATGTTAAAGAATTTCGAACAGCTATAAATACTATAGAAGGAATGAAACACAATAGATTATAAAATATTTCATTTTCTAAAGCTTCAATCTGATTTAAAAAAAAAAAAACTGAAAAAATATTCTTTATTTTTAAAAAATATACAATCTATCTTCGATTGAAGGTCAGAATTAAAATTTCAGCGCGAATTCGAAATGTCCTGAAAAATGGGATAGTTTAAAGTATTGTTTGCCTTTCGTAAGTAAAAGAAGTAATAAAATTTCTTCTCTTGCAATCATATGCAAGAAGCATCTTACATTTATATACAATTTGTACCTGCCTACTAAAAACTATATTTATATTAAAAGTAAATTTTTAAAAGTCTGTTTTCTCTAATCATAAATTAAAATCTTCATTATGTAAGTTTAACTTCGTATAATGTTGTGATGAGATATCGTGACAATCCCGAAAATAGTTTTAATGTATGTAATTTATTTAAAGAACTGTATCGTAATTTAACGAGAACATTAATTGTATGAAAATTCCTTAATGCTTAAATAAATTACAGCATTTCCTTTGAAATTTAATACATTTTTGCATTTTGCTCTCGGCAAACCAGATAAGTAGTGATAAAATTATTTTATTATTAAGACAACCCTTGTTTATTTCAACAGCATGCGAGTGGTTGAGGCTGCCGTGTACCTAAACGAAAAACCGGTGTCGATGAAAGCGTCCTCTAACGATGGGGGTGAAGAGGCGGTCTTAAAATCTTAATTGACAAGCCGTATCACAGCCTAGAAGCGAACTCGCGGATTACGGATTATTTTTTTGCGGTCGCGAAACGGAGGGAGGGGTCACAAGGTCATGCCTTGTCCCCCGAAGACTACCTTTACGCCTTTGTAAGGGTAATCTGATACCCGACCCGCTAGTCAACCTACACTCCAAATATTGGTGGAGAACGGAGAATGAATTTCGAGACGGGTGTTTGCAAATCGTTTGACGAAAAGATTCCAAAATCTGTGAAAACCGTTATTTTAGATTTAAATTTCTTGTTAAAAATATTGCCGGATAATTATTATTTTCTCAAAAGCAGGCAAGCGGTTTTGGTTGTCCCAATTCAGAAACCAAAGCTAAGATTTTTATTACATTAGAGAAAATTATATGAAGTTTTTATGAATTTAATATTGTAATATCTGAACATTTCTAATTCGTCCCGAAAAATTTTGAGAACAGTTTAATGGCTTCTTAGTATTACGGAAGCCTACATTATTCTGCATACAAGAAGCAGAGAATGAAAATGTATATTCTGATTAATCCTAACGCCGCGTTCGAGTTTCATTTCAAATAATATATCATTTACTTCGATAAAATCTGCGCATCTAAAAAAAAGATACTAATTTAATAATATTTCATCTTTCATCTAATAGACGTACTCACGTTTCTCGTAGGATTACCAAGAGAGATTGTGAAGAGTTGAGGATGTGACATTTAATTCTCTCATCTTATTATAAACAAAGTATTTACAAGAAAAACTACAAATATACTCTCTGGTTTTACTTATTTTTTGGGGTGGGTGTGTCTACAATTGAGGATTAGGATTTTTTATGAAAATAATAACTATAACAATAATAAATAAAGATATCCATTATGAATTCTTTGAATAGCTGAAATATTCACAGATAAATATGTTTGATCGCGCCCAGCACTAAATACAATAAAAGAAACAAACCACTTTATAAACTTGTAATACTGGAATTAGCAGCAAGACAGTATTTGTGTCATTCTCATGAGAAAGGTACAAATAGCTGAAAAAAATTTTATTTTACAAAAGTATGTAAAAAATTTTTAAAATTGCATGGACGTGTCCCTTTAAGCTTAATAAATAACCTTATATTAGTGATCAAGTTTTCTATATATATTTATATATATATATATATAGTTTTTTTTTTTTAGTTTTAAAATTTTTAACCTATCTAAGAAGGAGGCATGGTAGTCAACGGAACTTTTACATTTTAAACGAAAGCATAATTGACTAATTATTCTGCAGATTTGGTACAGGTTTATTTCTTATAATTAAACAATAAAATTAGTTATTAAAAACTAGAGCAAGAAAGCTTAACATTTTAAAATAAATATCACTCTTTAAATAATGGCATTGACTGTGCGTTTGTTAAATAATATTTACAAACGCATCTTCAGGAATTTTTTATATACATCTGAGCCGAAAAAAAAAAGGAACTGGCTTTCATACTGAAATTTAACAGAAAAAGATTTTTGGTGTATTTATAGAGCGTTTTTAAAAGTTTTTTGATGCATATTTGAATAAAATGACTTAATATCTCGAATTAGCTGGGAATAATATATTCTAATATTGTTTTATAATTCTTAAACAAGGCCTAATCCGACCCTGGGTCGATTTGAAACAATTTATATTACTTTACTTTGGAAAAATTTGCATCCAACAGCGATACTAATTTGGTGAACATCAATTCTTCATAAAATAAAACTGTTACATATGCAGTATAAATAAACATACCTATCAAGAATTTCTTAAATAATTGAAATATTTGCATACGATTCTGTTTGATTCTAGACTGCGCTAAATATTTTCCTTACGTTGACATTAAACTTTTTATGGGCGGTATTTTACAACTAAACCATATCTGTTATAGTTTTCACTTTGGTAGGGAGAAGCTGTCTTTTGCTGGTCTACTAGTGAAAATAAATTTTCTGATTACTAATAACGATTATATAGGGCACCACGAGTTTCTAGTCATCTTTCCTTGTGAATTTACACTTTATATGGAAATTAGTTACAGAGGAGGGAGCGAGAAAATTTTTAGAAAAATAGAGGGACTAATAAACTTTTCTACATACAAAAAGCCTATAATAAAAATTTATATATATATATATTCTAATTAATCCTAATTAGGTACATTTTAAACAACATCTGAGATATAAAACCCAGGATATTTAAAGATAGAATTTCGTAATCAGAATATCCTTAATATCCTGTGGTTTCCCCAATGGGGAACTTCAGCATTTTTTAAAAACGCGTGAAAGCAATCCGTATTTATAGAAAAAATCATTCTAATTTCAAATATGCAAGTGAAACCAAAAAATCAAAATTCAGATTTTAATTTACACCAAAATTATCACTCAGTATATTAGGAAAAATGTTTGAAGTTTTTATGAATATAATTTTGTAATATCTGATCATTTCGAATTCGTCCCGAAAAAATTTGCAAACGAGTCACTGGCTTCTTAGTATTGCGGAAGCCTGTCTTATTCTGCATTCTGCCGAGAATGAAAATGCATACAGGGTGGTTATAAAATATTGAACCTATTTCAAAAATTAATAGAAGAAAAAATACTATTACAACTGTTTTTTTTAAAATGTTAGATTATTTTAATTTTTTTTTTCAGATAGGTAACGCTTCGTTACGATGGTCGTAAATTTTTGGACGGCTCCCATTTTTGAAAGCCATTATCTGTGAAAATATCAAAGCTAGAAGAAAAGTAAGAGCATGCATTTGTAGGGAAATTTACGCTCTTTAATTTGTTAATTCACATGTAGCGTGAAAACTAAATGTTTTTCGATATTTTCAAGAAAAACTAAAACAGTTAACCAGAAAACGCGCATCGGCTTTTGACGATCTACAGCCTTTGCGTATGGACTTCTCTAGCTGTAACAAATTTAGAACGCCGTAACGCCGCGTTACCTATCTGAAAAAAAAAAAACACTTTTTTATTTGCTCTCTCATTTTTTTTTTTAAAAAAATCGTAGTTGTAACATTATTAGGTTGCTTTTTTTTATTAATTTTTGAAATGGGTTTTATATTTTATGGCCACCCTGTATATTCTGATTAATCCTAACGAGGTCATTTCAAAAAATATATCATTTACTTCGATTAAATTTTTGCATCTAAAAAAATAAACTAATTTACTACTACGTCGTATAATAGACTCACAAATGTTTCTCTTATGAGTACCAAGATTGTGAATAGTAGAGGTTGTGACACTTTATAGCAGTGGCAGAGGGAGGAGGGGGGGGGGTCCCTCCCTTTTTGAGAAAAATATTAAATTTTTATTTCATTTTAGCTGTCTATATCATCTAAAATATATCTAAAACTAGGGAGTATTTGCAAAACAACAATGTCTGGGAAAGCTAGCTAATTTTGAAACTAAATTTTAATACTTTGTTGCCGACTCCCTATTCTCCGGGGTCCTTTTAGGTGTTTCTACATTTTTCGCCCTTCCCTCACACCCTTTCGCCGCAATTGCTTTATGGTATGAAGAAAACGGTCTCACTTCTATTATAATAAGTAGGTAATGGTATTTTTCCTCAGAAAAATAAGATGAGCATGAAAATCTAATTTTAATCAAGTACGCATACAAATAACTCCGAATAAAAACACCCGCAGGAACAAGGTTTGTGTTTATGTGTGAGCACTCTCAGAAAACCATTCTCGAAGTATTTCTTGAACTACACAATTATCATAATCACTAAAATAATAATATCCGAATTTGAAAAGGTATTAAGGTAAGTGCTCCAGTAGTGGGCCACGTACCAGTAGTGGGCCACTTGAATTTTTAAGTTGTAAAACAAGAAATTCCAACATTCCAATGAAATAAGAGATTTGCCTCTGGTAGGCTGAAACCCTTATCAACTAAATACCAAAGGCACGGCCTTTATTTCCTGTTTAGCTTGGAGCTAGAAAGTTTGTTGCTGAGGTTGGTCTCTGAGAGAAGCATTTTTAGCTTATTCTTAGTGATTTCCTTAAGAGTTAACTCTTCATTCAACTATTTTTTAGCATACATTCTGTTTATTTTCAGAATGAATTGTTATTGATATTATTTGAGTATATAATAACTGTAGTATAAACTATCTTTAAATTAAATAATATTGATAATTTATGGATAGTGAAGGGTGGCCCACTTTTGGATCAATGTTTTACTAAATGCTCCAGTAGTGGGCATAGGGGGGGACAGTACACATGCTTTCTCTCAAATAGACTGTTTTGTGATGTTTAATGAGAAGGTTACATCTTGTAGTCTTTTTATTTAATTAGATTTGCTTTATTTTTATCAGAACCAGTACTGGGCCCACTTTTGGTACACTAATGGCCCACCACTGGTACACTAATGGAACATGCTGACCAATTACTTAAATAATAAATATTTTATAGTACTGTTGAGAAAAAGACTGATATTCAAGAATTAGTTGGGCTCTGTAACGAGGCAGAAAATATTAAGTACAGTATTGCTGGACCATCGAAAAATATTCCATCACTATTTAAAAGGGCTCTTTTCTGGCTGCAGAGGCAAGATGATAAAAAAAAAAGATTTATTCAACATAAAATGTTATGATTTAATATCCATAATGCCCCAAACAGAACTTAAAATGAAAGATCGATAATTAGCATATACTTTTAATAAAAAATTGGCTGTTAGAGAAAAAATGTAAATCTCATGTGACTAGAGAAGAATCTATAAATAAAATATTTCACCTGTATCAAGCCATTTTTATTGTATTTTTTATAGTGTATAATGTTAATGTATTGTTATTATTACTATATATAATGATTTTATTCCTTTTTATTTGGCATAATTGACAAATCTGGGTGGCCCACTTTTGGTATGCCCACTACTGGTACATCAAAAGTTTGCTATGCCCACTTCTGGTGCATAGGAGTGATCTAAGTTTTTAATTTTTAAAAACTTATATTAATTTTGATATTTCAGGTGATTATTATTTTAGATAAAAGTTTGAACAACCATAAAAAAATACAGATTAGCGAAACTTCTCAAAAGTTTAGATGATAATTGAGGAAATACCCTTAAGTGGCCCACTACTGGAGCATTTACCTTAATTTGTCATGGTGGGTTCAATAAAAAAAAATCAAACTGAATCTGTTTTGAATTATGGAATAATCTGAACACAAGTTTTAGAACGATCCGAATTCATAAGCAATCTGCTGTAAATACTTTATGGAATAATTTTTCAAAAATTTCCGTTTTGTATACGACTTTATACATCTAAAATTTCTAAATGAATAAAGAAATGAAAGATAGAAGGTTTTGGTCCTTCGAGATAAAAATACCAAAGGGTATGATGCGTCTATTATACTGATATGAAGATTTAATTATTCCATTTCTTGTT